>JADRCD010164782.1:0-19002 GCA_019843815.1 Montemys delectorum | reverse complement strand
TTGAGTTAATTTTTTTATCCAGCCACTTTGCTGAAGTTGTTTATCAGGTTTAGGAGTTCTCTGAAATTTCAAGGATCACTTAAGTATACTATCATATCTCCTGCAAATAGTGATATTTTGACTTCTTCCTTTCTGATTTGTATCCCTTTGACCTCCTTCTTTTGTTTAATTCCTTTGGCAATGACTTCAAGTACTATACTTAATAGGTAGGGTGAGAGTGGGGAGCCTAGTCTAGTCCATGATTTTAGTGGGATTGCTTCACCTTTCTCTCCATTTAGTTTGATATTGGTTACTGGTGTGCTGTATATTGCATTAACTATGTTTAAGAAATTGCCTAGAATTACTAATCTTTACAATAATGATTCTTTTCTACATAGGTCAAGTTGATACATTCTGATTTAACTTGGCAATTAAAATTGTCAACCCTATCCCAGTCAACAATCAAATCTCTCATATTTAATTAGTATTTCTTCTTCCATACTCCCATCCATTCAGGCAAGGCCTGGGACCAAGATGAGAGCTTACAATATGATGGATTAGAAGAAATGAGTGAAAAGTCATGGACCTAAAAAGAAAGAAAAAGAAAAAGATACAAAGAGGCAAAGGGACTTAACTGGGATGGATAAGGCCCTAATCTTCCTGTAGGATTTGTCTAAAGATAACTTTTTTGACACAAGTATGATTTTTAAGCAACAATTTTTATCTCTGTCTCACAATTGCATTGTAACTAAGTACTGTGTACTATATATTTTCTTTTATTTTGCAGCTCCATCTTTTCTTTCTTTTTTAATCATATTCTTCACATATTTTTATTAGATATTTTCTTTATTTATATATCATATGATATCTACTTTCCTGGTTTCCCCTCCCAAAAAAAAAATAAATAAAGAAGAAGAAAAAAGAAAGAAAAGAAAAGAAAAAAAGAAAAGGAAAAAAAATCCCTGTTCTCTCCCTCCTCCCCCTGCTCAACAACCCACCCTCTCCCACTTGATGGCCCTGGCATTCCCCTACACTGGAGCATAGAACCTTCACAGAACCAAGGGCCTCTCCACCCATTGATGAGCAATTAGGCCATCCTCTGCTATACATATGCTGCTGGAGCCATTAGTCCCACCATGTGTACTCTTTGGTTGGTGGTTAAGTCCCTGGGAGCTCTGAGGGTACTAGGTAGTTCATATTGTTGTTCGTCCTAAGGGACTGCAAACCCTTCAGCTCCTTGGGTCCTTTTCTCTTGCTCCCTCATTGGGGATACTGTGCTCAGTCCAATGAATGGCTGTGAGCCTCTACTTCTCTATTAGTCTGGTATTGTCAGAGCCTCTCAGGATAGAGCTATATCAGGCTCCTGTCATCCAAGACTTGCTGGCATCCACAATAGTGTCTGGATTTGATGATTGAATATGGGAAGAATTCTTAGGTTGGAGCAGTCTCTGGATTGTCCTTCCTTCAGTCTCTGCTTCATAGTTTGTCTCTGCAGCTCCTTCCATGGGTATTTTGTTCCCCCTTTTAAGAAGGAACACAGTATCCACACTTTGGTCTTCTTTCTTCTTGAGTTCCTTGTGGTTTATGGATTGTATCTTAGGTATTCCTAGCTTCTAAGCTAATATCTACTTACTAGAGAGTAAATACCACATATGTTCTTTTGTGATTGGGTTATCTCACTCAGGATGATATTCTCCATATCCATCCATTTCCCTAAGAATTTCATAAATTCATTGTTTTTAATAGCTGAGTAATACTCCATTGTGTAGATGTACCACATTTTCTGTATTCATTCCTCTGTTCAGGGACATTTGGGTTGTTTCCAGTTTCTGGCTATTATGAATAAGGCTGCTATGAACATAGTAGAGCATGTGTCCCTATTACACGTTGGAGAATCTTCTGGGTATATGCCCAGGAATGGTATAGTTAGATCCTCTGGTAGTACTACGTACAGTTTTCAGAGGAACTGCCAAACTGGTTTCCAGAATGGTTGTATCAGCTTGCAATCCCTCCAGCAATAAATAATGACATCAACAGTGCAATTATGCAGTTCTATTGATGTACATGGTAATTTTTGATTATTAAACATAGTTGGGCTTTACTAAATCTTGAGACTATAAAGTTTTTACCATTACTATCAATGGACAAAATTTTATTAAAATATGATACAAATTAAATTCATATACACTGTATCAATGTGAAATTTCTGTTTTTCTTATTTTGCTATGATGCAATTTTGTAGCTAAAATGAGATCTTTCAATATTTAAAAACAGCATTTTAAAGTGATTATGTTAAATAGATCCATATAAGTCTTGATAAGTAACCTATAATTAGTTCACAAATAATTGTGGAGATATTCATTTTTTATCTGAACTGCTATACTTCTAATCAATTCTACTTTCTAAATATTTTCTGAGAAGTGTAAATTTTTAAAGAATTTCTTCACTCTCCTAACACTTTCATAAAATAAAGCTATATTTAGCTATCACTAGCAACAAAAGCCTCTGAAAATTGTGTAGTTTGTTTACCTTTGAGCTACCCAAATGCTTATTTTTCATGGAACATGCACTTTTATTTAAAATCCCCTTTTAAATACATTCAACACTTGCATTCATAATTAAACATTTAAGGGCTACCATAAATATAGCTGAAAAGTTTATATGTTTTTCTGTCAAGGATATAAATAATATTTTATCCAATAATAAAATAATTCATTGTTTTCTAGGTATTTCCACTAACTCTAGATGACTTTAAGCACATTTAATATAATTCCACATATTTCTTTTTAAAACCATTTCTAGTTTTTTCCTATTATACTCAAATTTTTATCTACCTCCACTGTTTACAGATGTACTTGAGCATAAGATGTGTACTCTCAAACCTCTGTTATTGGATAATTTTCCTTATATTATCTTCAAAAACATAAATATCCATCTAGGGTGCTTCCAAATTAGTACTGTTTTTACATTCTGAAAATATTGCTTTTTTGCTGTCATAGGAAATTTTACTGTGGATCGTATTTATCAAAATTCCATGATCAGGACTGAGATTTATTGGTTGTGCCTCTTCTGCCACATGAAGAGCGTCCTCATCCTCAATCTTTCTTTGACTCTCCTGATCATGATTTATTTTGATGGTAAAGGTCAGTCATTTTCTACAGTGGCCATCAATCTGGATTTACCTGCTAGTTTTCATGAATAAATTTAATTTATACACTCCTAGCAGGATTCTGTGGAAATTCTTTTGTTTCTTTGGCCTCAGTTAGAGAAATTGGGTGTGATTTTGCTTTGTCTTAGTACCAGTATTTCTGTTTGATCATGCTTTTAAAGTAATATCTACTAAATTTTTGAACCATAGAATTACTACCTTGTACTTAATTTTTTTAGAAAAATGTATCTTATAACTATGCAAATATTCATGTACCTTTTAAATATTCATTCACTAATAATAGTATGTGTTGACTATTTTCAAATTATATCTATCTTCTCCATATATATACCAATCATCTATATATCTATCATCATCTATATTTCTTGTAACTATCTACCTTCTGTCTGTCTACACCTATCATCTATCTTACCATTTATATGAGTATCTAATATATCATCTATCAACCTATTAAAGTAATATCCAGTCCTCTATCTCATATAAGTAGATGGAGATATCATTTCATTTCTCCTGTAAAGAAAAGCTGTCTCTTATATTTTACTAATATTTTATTGGTTAGAAATTATGTATTGCTGCAGTATTTATTTAGTTTAAGGTAAAACATAACTTATTTTAATGTAGAAATCATCCATTTTATTTACATATCCATACTTAGTAGGTTTATACCTATGTCTACTATATTTTGTGAATCCCAATAAAATTTTTCTAAATTTCAACAAAGTAATGTTACATATAAAACATATCTCTTGAGAACTTGAGAGACCACATGTCATAAAAATTAAATTTACAATTTTAAGCACTGCATAATAGAATAAAAATATGTCAGATTTTTCTGATGAATGTGCTTTTCAAAACTTTTCTTCTTTAAATTCCAAGTTAAGCAATCATAAATTTTATATTTCCTTGTAAAATGCACACCCTATTCATGTTTAGAATTATTGACAAAATATAGAATTTGAATGTGAGTATGAGGCTGTCTTCAGGCATAGGAAAATTACAATTTCACTAGATTATACCTAAATTAAAATCACGATGGGAAAGAATTTAGAAACAATTTTAACATAATATCCTTATGCTATGAAAAAATTGACTAAAATTCCCATGAAAGAGAAGACAATGAGTTCTGCCATGATATAGTGTTACATTAATTAATTTTGTTATTTCAGTATAATTAAATATGACAATTCATATATGTTATTTGTCTGTTATTTTGCCTATGGGCAGTATAAAATAATCATGATATTATAAAAGAAACTTGCTGAAGGAACAATCTAGGCAAAAGTTTTGTTTAAAAAATATGTATTTGAAAAAGACAAGTGATATATGTTAGCCCACTCAACCCTTATAGCAGGACAGACTTCATTAAATTTATCATTCCCGTATTCAACATCAAGTTTGGCATTTACTTTCATCATATAGTCCTCCTTACAGTGTATGATTGATCACTAAATGGAAGACTGACACTTACTGTATGAATGTGAACTTTGTTATCAGGGAAATCTCTAGAGAACTTTTAAGGTTCTCATGCATCTTTTCCCTTCTTTTCCTTAGAGCAGCAGTACTTCACACTGTAAGAAATGAACAAGAGTGGTGTACAGTCATATGGACATGATTTGTCTTGTAAAATGTGTCATTACTAAAAAGAGATGCACAGCTAAACATTAGACAGAGCACAGAGAATCCTGTACAAGGAGAGGAGGGATTGTAGGAGTGATCAAGAATACCACAAGAAAACAAACAGTCAACTAACCTGAACCCAAAGGGGCCCATAGAGACTGAACCATAAAATAGGGAGTATGTATGGTACTGACCTAGGCTGTCTGCACATATGTTGTACAGCATGATCTCCATGTGAGCATGCCTAACAGTGGGAATAGAGCTGTCTCTGACTCTGTTGTCTGCCTTTGAGACCCTAGGTTACCTTATCTAGCTTCAATAGGAGAACATGTGCCATGTCTTACAGCAAATTGATAGGCCAAAGCTGTTTGATATCCATAGGAAGCCTCTCCTTTTCTTAATACAAAGGGAACAGGAGTGTATGGGGATGAAGAAGAATCAGGGGAAGGACTGGGAGGACAAGAGGGAGGAAAAACTGCAGTCAGGATTAAAAGTTAATTATTAATTATTAAGGAAATTTGATCATAAAGTATACCATTACCAAAATCAGTATATTACTATTTAAAGTTCCCAATAATATTTAAAATAATGATTATTAAAATTATAATTTGGATCTTTCTCTGTTATTAATATGTATATACATATATAATTTTTTTGCTTAGAGACTCATTAAATATGCCATGTTGAAGATGAATAAATACTAAACTAGTGAAGAGAAGTTTTTGTTTCTTTTTAACTGCCTACTTAGAATATGTTATAGTTCCTCTCATTACTTTTAATTTATTACCAAAATGAAAAGAATATTAGCAGTTTGTCTAAAAGCATTTCCTTGTGATTAAAAAGTTTGCCACTCGTACATGCTGATTTTGAATAAAAAGAAATATAAATAAGCCTTATTTTCACTTTTGAAACAGGGCCTTTCAAGTTTTCACAGTGATCCTTGACTTTGTCTCTGGAGTATTCATCATTAAATTCTATTACAGTATGACTATATAATGGTTTACAGAGTGGTGACATTTTGTTGGTTTAAGTTTAATTTGAATAATTGTCTGTTGTTAATTTTTCACTCCATCACGTTAGAAAGAAGAAGATAAAAAGACTGATTCTTCATGCAGAGTCCTGCTGAACACCTGACAATCATTTCCATTTAGAACCCACTGGATTCTCTTTTGGATTTGAACACCCAGGGAGTATACCATTGGGAAGCAATGTCTTGGCCCCAGAGAAATATGCCTTTTCCAAACTGAGCTTATACAGTTGCAACCAGTGTCTCTCCTGGACACTGGAGAAGAATGGAGAAGAATGATCATTAATGCCTTGCTAGTTTTCTTTTTGTGTCCATGTACTGAGGACATCAATCAATAGACGTATTAGCCTCTTCTTCACAGTGTTCCCAAGAGAGGTTCCTCCAGGTCTTTCAAGAGCAGAAAGATATCTCTTTTAAATTACTAGTTACCTTTTCCACTCCTCTCAGTACCAACAGACTCCAATTATCTTTATTTCTCTCTCATGACTTGAAACACTAGAAAGTTCAGGAATTGTGCAGCAGATATTACTTATATTAACCCTGCGTTTATTTCCCATATTATTATTTGTTCTTCCCTTTTATTCAGTTTTGTTTTTGAGTTTTTATTCTGTATTCAACTTAAATATAAAACACACAAAGTATAATTGATTTTTAGATATTTGTTGAGGGCTTTATTTGATAACTGAAATTCAAATTGTTTCTTTGCAATTCATAAGTAAAATGACATCTTGTAGATGAAATATATCTTCTTTGCACATACAGGGGCTGTGTGGTAATGAACACCAATATAAGTCTACTTCTGAACCTTCTTTAACATTTTCTATTTAATCACCTTACCCCCAAATTAACATTTGTTTCTCCATAATCAACCTTTCTCCAAATATGATTTTGGGTGTCCCCATAAGTACTTCTAGGAAATACTGTATAAAATCACTGGACTTGCTGGAAGCTGATGTAAATTAGTTCAGGCAATGAAATTGATCCTTGCCAGGCGGTGCTGGCACACGCCTTTAATCCCAGCACTTGGGAGGCAGAGGCAGGCGGATTTCTGAGTTCAAGGTCAGCGTGGTCTACAGAGTGAGTTCTGGGACAGCCAGGGCTACACAGAGAAACCCTGCCTCGAAAAACGGAAAAAAGAAAAAAAGAAATTGATCCTTATCTCCATACCTGGTTCAGCAAACCAAATTCTTTGATGAATGCCCCATTGCCCTAATTCCCACCTGAAATTTAGCAAATATTCCATTCTTCCTAGGCACTAACAGCTACATTCTAATCTCAGCTGGGTGTATTTACAGAGGAGAATATGTCACTCCCTGTCCCCTCCGAAAAGGACTAGAAAATTAGATCCAAGGAAACTCCCTGGCAAAGGGGACAAAATGGTTACCTATAGTACCTATTGATATAGCAAGATTACATGCCCTTAAAGTATCTATTCTATCTATGCTAATCAAGCAGGTATAACTCATGAATAAACTATGTATAGTTTGATACATTACAAATTTTGTTTACCCCTAGATAAAGTATTTGAAGACTCTATGAAAGATTTGACAGGGGTATATTAGACATGCAGAGTATGATTAACTAGCCTGACTTTATCTTAGACCTAAAAAAATCCATCTTATAGTAAAGACAAACTAGGTTGATTCCTGCTTATCATTAAACTCTGATTATCAAAGATTAGCCTACACCTTACTTATAAACTTAACTATATTCGTTCTGTACTGCCCGTTCTAGGATTGAAAAGAATATTTCTTAATTTCAAAAAGTTTTTACAACCATCTTGTATCACTGTGTTTACTTCTAAGGTTATAGGACCATCTATGACTACCTTCTTATGGCTCCCTGCTGTGTTAGGGCTACTTTGTTATGCCTACATTGCAGCCATGTCTTATTTATTTATTTATTTATTTATTTATTTATTTATTTATTTATTTTGGTGTGGGGGATTCAACTTAGGATTAAGTTGTCATGTTTATGCTCTTCTCCTGTAATCTGCCTATTAGGCCTACCAAATTCCCTGCTTGAAAACACTCTAGACGTGAGCAATAAAAACCTAGTCTTTCTAACTCTATGAACAATTGAATTGGAATTTTGATGGGGATTGCACTGAATCTGCAGATTGCTTTTTGCAAGATAGCTGTCTTTACTACTATATTAATTCTACCAATCCATGAGCATGGGAGATCTTTCCATCTTCTGAGATTTTTTATTTCTTTCTTCAGAGACTTGAAGTTCTTGTCATACAGATCTTTTACTTTCTAAGTTAGAGTCATCTGGAGTAACAAAAATCCTAGGATAGTGAAAACTATTCTCAACAATAAAATAACTGCTAGAGGAATCAGCATTCCTAACCTCAAGCTGTATTGTAGGGCAATAGTGATTAAAAACTGCATGGTATTGGTATAGTGACAGGCAGGTAGATCAATAGAATAGAATTGAAGACCCAGAAATGAACCACTGTGGTCACTTGATCCTCGACAAAGGAGCTAATACCATCCAGTGGAAAAAAGACAACAGTTTCAACAAATGGTGCTAGTTCAACTGGTGGTCAATATGTAGAAAAAGGCAAATTGATCCTTTCTTATCTCCATGTACAAAGCTCAAGTCCAAGTGGATCAAGGACCTCCAAATAAAACCAGATACACTGAATCTAATAGAAGAGAAAGTGGGGCAAATTCTTGAACACACAGACATAGGAAAATGTCCTAAAAAGAACACCAATGGCCTATGCTCTAAGATTAAGAATAGGTAAATGAGACCTCATAAAATTGCAAAGCTTTTGTAAGGGAAAGGACACTGTCAATAGGACAAAAGGGCAACTAACAGGTCTTTACCAAT
This sequence comes from Montemys delectorum, assembly GCA_019843815.1. Lineage (NCBI taxonomy): Eukaryota > Metazoa > Chordata > Mammalia > Rodentia > Muridae > Montemys > Montemys delectorum. The sequence continues at coordinate 10,372 of JADRCD010164782.1, read as the reverse complement.
CCTACATCTGATAGAGGAATTGTATCCAATATATATAAAGAACTGAACAAATTAGACTCCAGAGAACCATATCGTTATATTAAAAATGGGGAACAGAGCTTAACAGAGAATTCTCAACTGAGGAATCTCCAGGGGATGAGAAACACCTAAAGAACTGTTCAACATCCTTAGTCATCAGGGAAATGCAAATCAATACAACCCTGAGAGTCTACCTCACATCAATCAGAATGGCTAAGTTCAAAAACTCTGGTGACAGAAGATATCGTGAAGATGCGGAAAGAGAGGAACACTCCTCCATTGCTGGTGGGATTGCAAGCTGGTACAATCACTCTGTAAATGAGTCAGGAGGTTCCTCAGAAAACCGGACATAGTACTACTTGAGGACCCAGCAATACCACTCCTAAGCATATACCCAGAAGATTCTGCAACATGTAATAAGAACACATGCTCCACTATGTTCATAGTAACCTTATTTATAATAACCAGAAGCTGGAAAGAACCCAGATGTCCCTGAACAGAGGAATGGATACAGAAAATGTGGTACATTTAAAAAATGGAGTACTACTCAGTGATTAAAAACAATGAATTCTTGAGTATTCAGAGCTTAACTCAAGAAGAGTGAAGATCAAAGGGAAGATACTTCGATCTTTCTTAGAAGCATGAACAAAATACCCATGGAAGGAGTTGCAGAAACAAAGTGTGGAGCAGAAACTGAAGGAAGGACAATCCAGAGACTGCCCCACCTGGGAATCCTTCCCATATACTATCACCAAACCCAGGCTATATTGTGGATATCAGCAAGTGCTGGGTGACAGGACTCTGATATAGCTGTCTCCTGAGAGGCTCTGCCAGTGTCCAACTAATACATAAGTAGAGGCTCACAGCCATCCATTGGACTGAGTACTGGGTCCCCAATGAAGGAGTTAGAGAAAGAACCAAAGGAGCTGAAGGGTTTGCAGCTCCTTAGGATGAACAATAATATGAACTAACTAGTACCCTCAGAACTCCCAGGGACTCAATCACCAACCAAGTTATAGAAAGGACCCAAGGAGCTGAAGGGGTTTGTAGCCCCATAGGAGGAACAACAATATGAACTAACTAGTACCCCCAGGGCTCCCACAGACTAAATCACCAACCAAAGAGTACACATGGTGGGAATAATTGCTCTAGCTGCATATGTAACAGGATGGCCTTGTAGGTCATTAATGGAAGGAGAGGCCCTTGATCCTGTGAGGCTCTATGGCACAGTATAAGGGAATGTCAAGGCCAGGAAGTGGGAGAGGGTGGATTGATGAGAAGGGGGAAAGGGGAAAGGGGGAGAGAATAGTGTTTTTTTTTTCAGAGAACTGTTAAAGGGAAGATCATTTGAAATGTAAGTAAAGAAAATATCTAATTAAAAAAAAAAGAAAGAAAAGAAATGCCTCCATGAGAAAACAACAAAACAAAACAAAAACCCTCCAAAAAACCAAACCAACCTAGTCTTCCTTACCTCCAATGCTGAGCTCTCCAACCCTGCATTAATGGAAGGGAGCCCATGATCACAAATAAAAAAGCTTGCTTTAATTAATAGCTTGATTTAATTAATTTGACTAGGATTATTTGGATCAGTGGTCTTTCTTTTTCTATCTTTAAAGTTAAAGACCACTTGACTAAGAGCTACAGACACTGAAATCTACTGGGAGAAGTAAAATTAACTTCTCCGTAATTCTCTAAGGGTGATGAGCCCCTTTGTTGTTGTCCAATGCACTGTGGTCTGCCTTGGAATCATATACACACAAAGAACAATAGTGGACTCAAGTTGTATTCAAATGCTTGAAAGAGGATGTGTGGTAGTGGATGGTGGTAGAAAAGTGAGAGGTTTCTATTCAAGACATACTTAAAATAGCATTAATGATCATATCGATGACTCAAGTATGCAAATGAAAGAGCTAAGGAAAGGAATTAAGGATCTAGACAAGAAAGTTTCTAAAATAAACTAAAAGACTAGTAAAATAAAAGAGAAAATGGATTAAAAATGCAACAAGTGACTTCAAAAACATTGCAAAAATTTTGGAAAACAAAGAAAGAAACAACGACATTGTCAACAACAAAAACAAGACAAATAAACAAAAAAAGCAACCAACCTAACAAACAAACCAAATACAGAGAAAAAGCAGCAACACACATGACTAAGAAGAACAATCAATTTCAGTGATAGAGGACATAGTTCAGGCAATAGTGCATTGAGACAATTTAAGGACAGATAATAAGTATAAATTATAATCAAAACTTCTGGAATATCTGTGATATATTTGAGAGACAGAACATTATATTCCATCGTATAAAAGATGCTGAGATAATGTTGCAAGTTATTGGTAATTCGTTCACTGACATTACAGTGGGAAATTACCAAAACTAACTCAAGAATATACCTCTAGAGACAAGAGATATTCAGAAATAAAAAGGTTGATGTATGTAGATATATAAAATAAAATGGAAAAATTGTCCAAACCTGTAAAGATATTTCATCAGTAGCCATACAATCAAGAAATATACCCAATTATATATGTTATACATGCCAATCCTGAAATAAATCCAAACATTTAAAAAAAATCATAGATATTGCACATAACCTAACTGTGCTTTTCAATACTTAGAAAAAGAAGGAAAAATCAAACACAATGTATTACCAGACACTAGAAAGTGTAGGACAGAAATTGAAAAACAGACACTACAACAACAAACACCTCACAACAGCAGGACTGCTGGAGCAAAGACACCTAAGTGCTGACCTCCAGGACTCACCTTCTGGCAAAGAGCAAAGGAGAGATGGGAAAGATGGAGTACACAGTGGAAATATGTGAGCAAAAAATGAAGCTAAATGACTAGTGCACTGTGAAGAGAAGTGGCACTGGAGACATGACACTGGTGAGAAACAGGCAGATAAGAGGAATTGGGCTGGGTTGCCAAGGACCATGACTGGGCCCCTGGTTCTACTGAAGTGTCACCTCTGGGTGAATTTCTGTGCCTGTTTTGCCACTGAAGGCCTTTTGTAGATCATTGGTCTGGGGTGCTGCCTGAGACCATGTTGAAGTTAATGTCCACACTGACATCAAGGAGATCAAACTCATCTGAGTATCCTGCCCTGCCACCTAAGGCCATGGTGACATCCTGGCCGTGGCAGCCACTGAGGGTCATGTCTGGACCTCGGTTCCTGCCTGTGTCAACATCCATGGCCTTAGTTACCAAAAACCATGTAGATATTAATGGTCAAGAATGTCACACAAGACCATGTGTATGTCTGAGGGCTGTGTTGCTACAGAGTGACATACTTATCTGAATAGCTGACACTGCCACCTAAGCCATGGAGATACTCTATCCCATGCTTCTACTGAGGGCCATGCCTGAGCCTGGTGGTCTATCACAACCAGGGTCTACGTTGATTCCTGAGACCTCTTATTACCACTGTGCTACCTGAACCTATAATGATTTCTAACAGTGAGCTGACATGACTCTGGGCAGCATGGGAGAGCTGGCTCCATTTGGCATGGGTGTGAGAAAGCTGGCTTGGATGGTGTAAGTATGGAGGAGCTGGCCCTGCCTCATAACTGCCCTGTGGGCATGGGTACAAGAGAGATTTTCTTGCACCCCTCCATGCTGGTGAGCTGGTCTCAAGGGCATGAGAGCAGAGAGTTGGTCTCCATCCCTAAACAGTTGCAGCACTCAGGAGAGCAGGCCCTGCAGCTCAGTAGAACTGGTGCTGTGACAAGGGCATAAGTAATCTAGCAGGCTGTGAGCACAGGAAAGGTGGCCCTATTGAAGTAGACACATGAGAGCTGGTGGGCTGACCAACTCGGCTTCCACTGAGGCTCAGATCCAGATCTCTGAGTTGGCTCATCCCAACATCTACTCTATCAAATGTGGGATTGCATGAAGGGGCATGCAGATCAAAAGCAGCAGGATCTCTGTGATACAGGATAATAACAGGATATCTTAGGAAGTCTTGGTGAGTATTCAGTACTAATAGTGTAGCAGAAGCTAGAGGCTCTGAATCGGACCAATGCCTCATTTCAAAGAATCTTTGGAAGTAAAGCTATTTAGGGAAAAAGGTATAGTATGTGACATACCATAATACTCTGAAGCTTACACAGCAGAATAGTTTTGTCTTGTTTTGTTTTATTTATTTTTTATTTTTGTTGTTTTGTTTATTTTGTCTTGTAGGAGGTTGCAAGGACAGCAGACAGATGTGGAAAGAAAGGCATATGGGTAGAATTTGATACATGATATTAAATTCACAAAGAATCAATAAAAAGTTTTTTTTTAAGAATAACATATAAATCACCTAAAGGGAACATGCTAGAAAGTGTGCCATGGACAAAAATCCGATATATAGAACAGAGAAATAAAATAGAATAGCTAGAAATAAACCCATAGAACTGGGGACACTTAATATTTGCCAAAGCTGTCATTAACAGATATTGGAATGTAACTTAGTTTTTTTGTTTAAAGATGCTTTGAAAAATGGATATCAGCGTACAGAGGAATGGGATTTGATCCATATCCTGAATTCTCTACAAAACTCATTCCAAGTGGATAAACTCGTTCATCTTAAATAGAAAATATTAAAAATTCTAGAGGAAAACATGAGGTCAAGGCCTACCAGAATAGTCAAGCCACTAAAAATATAAGAGCAAAACACAGGGAAAGACTTGGCCGTGAGCAAACCAGAGAAAAACACTGTGTATTATTATATAGGAACAATTTCAATTTATGAGCATTTAAAGTGTGTTCTACTGATAAAGTTGATAACTTCAAAGACAAGCAAGGGAGATTTTCAAAGAAGTGACTCAGGGCATATGACAACATAATCTCAGACCCAGTATTCTGCACATCAGCAGAAACCCAAAGGTCATTCACTTGTTGGAATGCTATTGGTTGACAAAAGTCATCTGGAGCCAGCACTGCACTCAGCTCTCAGGACCAGCCCCTGACATTTGGGCTTAGCTGGGATTCAATAGGTGACCTGTTCTTGCCATCCTTCAATTTGAAAATGTATTATATTTTATGTTTTTTATTACTTTTTTTTTTTACAGTCTAGTCATTACCAACTCCAGATCTGCCATCCTGCAGTTCCACATCCCATTCCTTCTCCCCACCATCTCCAGGAGCACGTCCCCATCCCTGCAGCCCACCCCAGCCCTGCCAGACCTCCCCACTTCCTAGAGTCTCAAGTCTCTGAAGAGTTAGGCACAATGTATTTTATTTTTAATTAAATATATTTATGTGTGTAGACAGGGCTCATGATTGTAGGTGTTTCTGTAAGCTTGGCATCACATCCCCTGGAGCCAGAGTTAGAGGCTGTCTTGTGCTCCCTGATATAAGTACTTTAAATCAAACTCTGGTTTGCTGTCATATCAGTGCATGTTCTTAACTGGTGACCCTACTCCAGCCCTTAGATTATTATCTTGTTGGTCATTGTAGTCTGCATTACTCTTTGTTTTCAAAAGTGACTCACATAATTTATATCACTGAGTTAGTTTTGGAAACAAATTTATAACTTTATATTTTTCACTATAGTTGAACAAAAGTCTTCTTTTTGTGTAAGAAACAGAAAATGCTAAGTGATCATGGATTCAGAGCGGAGGTTTCATCTGTCGCTCTTTATTGCAGTGCTAAATGCTGGCCTCCGAGGTCTGATTGCCCCTAGGAACAAGGAGATTCTGTCTATACCAAGGGATGCTATATAACTCTACTCTTTATGTTAAAGTTATTAATTGAATAAAGATGTCTATAGCCTAGAGTTGGGTAAAAGAGAGATTGGTGGGGCTTTGGTTCCTGGGCTTGGGGGCTGAGCAGAGACAGCAAGAAGAGAGCAGAGTTTGGAAAGAAGGAAAAGATATCATAGGGTTGATGGATCATGAGCATATTATGGCCATGAGGGTTGATCAGTAGGAATAAGAGAAGCCCAGATGGGACACGGCAAGTTATATCTCAGGGTCACTGACAAAGAAGTCGACAAAATAGTGTAGAGGAGTGATATCTGCCCAGCTCTAGTACGACTAAAGCTTATTTCAAATATAAACGCTTTGTGTATTTTATCTGGAAATTAAATCATCAAAGGCAAGGGAGAAACCCCCAATTAATTTTTATTATAACAGTTTTTACTGTTATTTATGCAATTTCTATGCAGTGTGTTCCCTTAAAGCCCCTCTAGCCTTTGATAGTTTAAAGAAATTGCCAAAGTATGTGGTAAAAGGCCAGGATTATTATAAGAGCATCTATAAAAATACTTAAGCACGTTTGCTTTTTAAAAATGTTTCTTCTCAGGCATGATATTTGCTAGATTAAAGCCACTTCCTGCAGGATGAGTACAATTTCTTACACCTGGATTAGGCCCAAAAGCATTATCTGTGAGAAGACCTTACAGTTTTAATTGTACACTTATATTAGGCTTTGTGGGATCTGGGCAGCAACATTAAATTACATTTCTCAGTACCTTCAAGGCGCTATATCTGTAATTAGAGGCTGCTGTTCTTTATTGCACTGATCAGTAATGCAGCTCTATTCATCACCAGAGCCTCAGTTAATTATCCTTGCTAATGATTTTCATGGTGTAAAGAATCAACAGGACTCATTTGTAAAGATATTTTGCACTGAAATTATTGGATAGTATGACACCACAGTGAGCTGATAAGCTGTTGGTGGTATGCTGCTGTGGGAAATGGTGACTCTTTCTCTATTGTGTTAGCTATGATTGTGGGAAAGTTACAGAAGACTGAGTGCAATGTAATTTTGCATTTACAAGATTATAATACTCCAGGTATGCAAGGAAGTAGGGAAGGAGTCAAGTAGAATGCAGGAAGAAAATTAAACTTCCTCTGCATGCATGAACCAGTGGGAAGACTAAGTTATTTGCTATCCCATCTAGGACTGGATTTTAATATAATTCTTGTTTGATAAAGTGGTACTGCTACTTCATAATGTGTTTAAACTTAAACCCATCTAATGTAGAGAAAATTAATCCCATTGTGATTTTTGCCATTTGTAATGGTAAATAGAATTTCAGAATAAGTTATATGCTTATGATAGATATAATCTGATAATATTGAAGAATATTTCTCCTGAAATCAATGTTATTACAAGTTTTTGGAAAATATGTAATATTTGAGAGAGGACAAGTGATTTTTAGGCTCATGATATATGCAGACATCATTCCTGAATAGAAACAATTTTAAGAATCATATGAATAACTTTTAGAGGAAAGATAAATCTTGAACAATTTAATGTAATTCAATATATTAGAATATGAGAATGATCAACATCTTTCTTTTAAAAGGATTCTCTTATCTTATCAGTTGATAATTTGACAAGACAAAGAGCAAAATCCCAAAGTCAATTACAGAATGACTAATATCATTAAGTAATCCTAAAATAGGCTTCTTTGAGTCCATGACCAGTTTGTTTTGAACTATCAGGTGTTTGGAACTAGGAAAAAAATTCACTAACAGTCGTTGTTACTGTTAAATAAATACTTTTAATACTGAATATCAGGAGTGTAATCACATAAACTATATAGTTCAGATGTATTGTATAGAGAATTTTTAAACATAAAAAAGAAAAAGTATAAAGAATAGTACAGTAAAACATAAACTTGAGAAAAATATTATTATAAATATTAGACAGATAGTTCTCTTCTTAATAAAATGGTTCAAGATGTGAAAATAAACTGTTCTCTTATTTGTTGAGTGATTTGAAAAAAATTGAAAGAAGCATAATAATTCATGAGGCCAAGTGGCAGAAAATATTGACTAATCTAAACTTATTTTCTAGTCAATTGTATCACCTGTAAAAAGTCACTTAGCTTCCAAGAATCTTAATTTTCTTATCTATCCTTTGAAAAATATTGGATTCATATATGTCTATAATTAAATTAATGAGGCAAAGTCTATATTAATTTATTCATAAAATGAACAAATTGTTTAGTAATATTAGACAGAAGCAGACTTAGACATAGGAATATCAACCAAATAAAAAGGTAGTTCTTTGATGTAATGACTAGTAATATAATGTGTGGCCTATATTAATTCATCTGATTATGAAATGGTAAAGAAATCTTTATTGTTTTCTATGCATTAAACAAACTTATGTTGATTTTAATGTTATCATTCTAATAACAGAAAAGACAAAGCATATTTATAAATATTTTAAATAACTTATAGAATACCTTATAGCTGTACAAAGTAAATTTCCTAATGGGAGAAGTAATTTTATGAGGACACAAAAATTTTGTAGCTTATCAGAGAGAACTCATATCATTGTACTCTCCAAAAATATACAATCAAAAAAGAGGGTCAAAGGAATTTTAATACAGAAAATAGCTGTTCTGACAAGTTTATATTCAAAAGCCTTCTATATATTAGTAATCCAGCTAGAATAACCCACCTTTAATTTTTCTGGCTGGAATACAGACATTCCCTTAGTGCATACCTTTAATCTCAACAATGAAGGTAAAGTTAGTTTGAAGAAGGAAGCAGCCACCTTAGAAAGTGATGTCTAATTGAGGAGCAAAGTGACAAATTAGAGAAGACTTGACAAAATGAGTCAAAGTATATGCCCAACTCTCATGAGAACTGCACAGGAAGGAGAGATGACTTAAGAGAGTAGCAGCAGCAGAGAAAGAGAGAAAGAAAGTCGATTCTCTGAGTTCAGTCAATGCAGAGGAGTTAAGCTGGGTCCAGTTCAGTGCAGTCCACAGCAGGTCATTTGCATGCAGTTAAGTTATTTTGAGTACGTGCAGCTCAGTTCAGTTCTGCTCAATTCCTCCAGTCAGTGCTGTCATTGGAGTTCATTACACAGAATTCAGAGGCAATTTTCAAAGCAGAGTATTTCAGTGGGAAACTGAGTGAAACCAGTTGGAATCAGTCAGCTTGGAGAGGAGTTTTAAAACAGAACAGCTGAGTTGAATCACCTTTAATTTTTCTGGCTGGAATACAGACATTCCTTTAGTGCATACCTTTAATCTCAACAATGAAGGTAAAGTTAGTTTGAAGAAGGAAGCAGCCACCTTAGAAAGTGATGTCTAATTGAGGAGCAAAGTGACAAATTAGAGAAGACTTGACAAAATGAGTCAAAGTATATGCCCAACTCTCATGAGAGCCAGAGTTCAGAAAGAACTAGAAAGGGTTAGATTACTCTGTAGGAAACCTCCAATTACATCTGATGAATTAAATTTATTTTTATAAGAGGATTTTAAAGAACATAATTTATGTATTCTATCTAGGAAAGATGGATCACTTGTAAACTATTTGCTACACAAGCTTGAGAATGTGAATTTGATCTCAGCCACCCAAGTGTAAGTCAAATATGTTCAAACATGCCTGTAAGCCCAACACTGCAGAGATGGGGATTGCTGAGCCTAGGATATCATTGAGAAACCAATAAAGCTCAAATTACCAATTTAAGGTTCAGTTAGAGTCCCTGTCTCAAAAACTAAGGTGGATGATCACTGTTGACCTCCATCTTCTACATGCAGGCCACACATACAGGTATATCTGCACACATGTGAACACATATGTGCACATACACCACACAAAAAAAGGGACATGTATTCTCGAAAACTGAGGAGAATACTTCCTACTTTACCAGAGACCGGGAAGACATGGAGAAGTCCAAGTAGGCTCCTTGTTAGTGAAACTCCCCCACTCTCTCATTATTTTGGTATCACTGCATACTATCACCAGTTCTGTAACTCTCTATTTTCTTTGCTCAGCCTCCAACTGGGGTAGAGACTCTTACGTCTACCACAGAACACGCAGACTGGAAGAATTCCAGATAATACAGAGTAGCAGACAATGCAGAAAAATAAACCTTCCAAAGACCAGTCCCAGCTTGGGGATGTGATCTAAAAAAGGAGATTTTGCAGGTGGTGAAAGACTGCCTCATATTCACTTATGGCATACAAGTTAACAGCTTTGTATTCTGCTTAAGACAGCTCTCCAGACAGCTTATGTAGATAGCTCAGCTTTTGTAGACTAAAGCCCAGTCTTTTATTTATATATCAATTTAATCATTTACAAAGGTTCCCTTGTGCTTATCTCATGATTCATCACTTTATAACTACAGCCTTTTGACTGTAAAAGAGAGCAAGAACATTTTATTTTAAACATAGTTGTGAACTCAAAGAACTGAATGCCTTTGTAATCACAGACAATAAGTTAGCTAAGTGGGAATCTGGCTCCAAGATCAACATTCCCACAAGACCTAGGCCTAAACTAGTTCTGTCCCAGATAGACACTGAAATCAGGAATTATCCTGTTTTTGTAAACACAAACAATATTACCTTGTGTGCTCTGTGAAGCCTCTAATAAAATTCATATTCTATACTTATATTTTG
>JADRCD010164746.1:0-11360 GCA_019843815.1 Montemys delectorum | reverse complement strand
TTTTTTTTTTTTTTTTTTTTTTTTTTTTTTTTTTTTTGGTGTGACTCAGGCAAGCCCTTGAAATTGCCCACAGGGAAATAAAAGGCCAAAGAAGGTGGCATGTTTTAAGGCTATCCATATAGCAGGAGGAATTCAATAAATGCCTAATGAACCTGGACAGTATTGGTTGTCCTCTTGTGGCTAGCAGGTCCCAAGGCACTCAAGAGGCACCATGGGACTTTGTACCTTGTAGATGTATGTGTGCACCACGAAAAGAGAGAGCATGATGCCCCTGGTTATTCAGTCACTGGGGATTTTAAAGTCATGGGTGCTCCCCAGAGTCTCTGTCGGTGGGTGGAAGCTGAGGGTTACTCTTTCACCCTCTGCTAAAGCATGGAAACATGCTCACTGTAAAAGTCCTAAGAGAGATTTGCTAGGCCTTCCAGCCACTGGCTGTCCTTCCTCTCTAATCACCAGATGGGAGAACCAATCTCTTCCTTGGAATCTAATCCCCTCTGTTTGTTGCTCAGCGACCCACACATACTGCTATGTGTTCGCTTGTCACATCCTGGAAGCAGGGGATATTTGCTTGGTAGCCTGAAGGAATCCATCTTCGGAAGTCAGCCATCTTTTTTTTTTACCCTGCATTTTAAAGTACAGGACTCCACCTGCTTTATCCTAAAGAGATTGCTTGTAAAGGAAGCTGTCTGAAGGCCATGTATAAATTCATAAATTTGTAGAATTTGGCTTAGAGGACCCAGAGGGGCTCCTGAAGGCACAGACCGATTTCAGACCTGCTTCAGTGCCCCAGAGAGTCAACTGACTGCCAGTCCATTCTTCCCACTCAGAGAGTTGGGGCGCCGACTACATAATTGAAGCATTAGTAACAGTTTCTTTCCCCCTTCTGCAGGCATTCCCAGAGGTCTGCCATTTGCTTTGCAGGAACGGTCGGCATTAAATACGCTGGGTGCCAGTACAGCAGTGAGGTGGTTAATTTTGACTGGATATTATGCTATATAACCACTTGGCATTTAACTTGAAAAATGGCTTTCTGCTTCACCTGTCAGCATACCAGTTCTCATCAAATAAGTGAGTGAGAAAAATTTTTAAATTTCAATTTCCTGATGCTATTAGACACTACTTCTTCCATACTTAAACAGTTTAGCAGGGCATGGACAGGTTTTGGTATGCACACTGTGCTTTCCACCGCATGCCATTACAATAGCTATTTTTTGTTTAAAGGGTAAAGAGATGCATGGATCTTTATCTCGAGGTTAGGAAAATGTATTGCAGGAACACGGCCAATCAGGCTCTGGATAACTTTGAAACATGGTACCGTCCCAGCGCCCACCGTAGACGAGCTGAGATGTCAGAAGACGCTTAGAAATGAAGTAACTGCAGAGAGTAACCTTGCTCAGTACTTCAGGGGGAAATTGATCACTCATGTTAGCATTAATCTATTTTTACTGTTCCTTTGGTCAATTATAATTCAGTAAACCATGCCAGAGCCTTGCGTTCATGAACTCTCTCTATGTTTAAGATTAAAACCCCAGGCTCCTCTGCTTCGGTGAATTAGAGATCTCCCACGCTTCGTAGTTCAAACAGCTTCGTTAGCGTCACCTCATTTTGTTTAGACATCCTTGAAATGAAAAGCCTGTAGAGAGATGACAGCGTTTGATTTCTGCATTGCAGAGCCACTTTCTAATAACTCCTCCTTTATATATCTTGACCCAGATGGAAAATGTACGGGTCATTAAGTGGGTTCAGATGACTACATCATGGGGTGGTACCCAGGCCCCACAAGTCTGCCAGCTCACCTGCTTTCTTCTGCTTTCAATCCATCCATCCATCCATCCATCCATCCATCCATCCACCCATTCGTTTTGCAATGAAGTTATGAACTTAACTATGAAGTTCTAGTTGAACTAACTCTGTAACCCAGGCTGAATCTTATGATTCTCCCACTTCAGCTTCTAAAGAGCTGGGAGACTCCAGGGGTGTGTCACCAAACCTGGGAATAGTCTGCTTCTTTAGAGGAAATGACACTGAACTGATCCCCACACTTCTATCTTTGGCAGCAGTCGGCACTGTAGAGAAGTTGTATGGCTGTCCTGGAGTCCCTACAGCTCAAGCAGCCTACACTACTGCCTGGCCCTTTGCAGACAGAGTTGGACCATTAATCTCTCAATCTTTGATTTTCTGTTCTCTTTGTTCCTAGCCTTAACTTTTCTGTATCCTTATGGAGATGCTTCTAGAAGGAATAAATCATTTAAGATGTTAGACACGGGATAATACTGCATTCCTCTACTTTGTCTGAAAGGTGTGTGTGTGTACAAGTGTGTGCATATATGTGTGTATATATGCATGTGTGTATACACCTGTGTGTGCATGTGTGTGTACGTATGTACATATGTATGTACGTATGTATGTATGTATGTATGTATGCATGTATGTATGAAGTCACTCCTGTGTTATAGAAGAGAACACCCAAGCTGAGTGGTCTTACCTGACCTGTGGAGGTCCAGAGCTGGAAAAAGAAACACAGACTCTATTTTGTACAGGAGCTATAGAGATTAACTAAACCAGCAAATGCAACTGGAAGGGCTCCCAGCACAGGGCAAATCTTCAGTTCTTGTTGTCTGACTGTTCTCTATCTTTGTTTTGTTACTTCACTACCCTTCCATAAAAGCACCAGGTGACTAGCAACAAGGGACAAGGGATACCTACTGCTGTCAGCCCACACCAGCGACCCAGAGACCTGGCCGTCAGCCCGAGGGAGGCTATTTGTCTTCATCGGAAACATGAACCAGATTTCCCTGTAATGGGCTCCATATTTTGGCCAAGCCGCCTCAGATGTCTGGCCAATAGAAAAGCCGTGTCCTTCCTGCACAATTTCAGCCCTAAGAATCTGTGACTCTCACTCCCTGGAGGCCCAGAGAACAGGAGGAGGGCGGGCTTGAAATCAATAAATGGATTGCACACCTTCAGGGCCCTGCCATTTGTCATCTCTGACCTACACAGGCATTCTGGGATCAGACTAACCCGTGCTACGTGAGTTCCCACCATCTCTCTTATCCTCTACTCTGACCCTTCAAAATATTGCTTCAAGTTTTAGGAGGCTGGGTGGTAAGAGATAGGGTAGGAGGGAAATGGGGATTCAGCAGAAGATGAAGGGACAGAAAGCATTCCAAGAGCTCATGCCAGCTGAGTGGCACCAATATCACCTGGCACTCCTGAACTCAACTAGGGGTCTGGCACTCTTCCTTCACTGACTGGAGTTCCAGCAGGAAAGTGGGCCTCATACATCCCTCTGTTCTTCCTAGAAAGCCAAAGAAGAGGAAGAGGAGTGGATTAATGCAGATAATCAAAATGTGGTCTCCAGGAAGATAAGCAAACTCAGCAAGTGCTTCCTTAAAGCCATGTATCCATCCATCCATATATCCATCCTAGATATATTTTTGAGGTACCTATGATGTGTCTAGCTTCTGTTCTAAGGTACTCAGCATCCTCCAATCCTGCGCCCAGGAAAAATGCTTCTAGTAGGGTTAGAAAAATAACTAGAGGTCAATAGGGCGCAGAAGTGTCAAAGACTCAAGAGTGTACCCTTGGAACTTGTGGAACACTGGGAAAAGACAGCATTTCAGGGGGTCCTAGGTCTGGCATTGTCTCTACCTGGCATCGTCTATCCCCAGCTGGGGAGCCAAGTGATAGTGCAGGTACCCTCAAACCCAGGTTCTTAGGGACTCCACCGGAGGCTGTCTGGGCTCACCACTAAAGCTGGAGACAGTGGCAAGGAGAGTGCAAAGAGTGGAGGACAGGAGGAAAGATCTAGCTAGGAAGAGAGTCCCCAGATGTCCCCAGAGGGGACTGTCAAGACGGTGGATGACCATTGAAACACCATGGGGTTCATCAAGAATCGATCAGGAATGGGCTATCCTTCCAGAACTGTCACTTGACAAACAAGGGCTGCCTCTAAGTACCCACATCCGCAACACAAGACAACTAAGTTATCAGGGAGGGGCTACCAGTAGACTCCACTATAAGCAGCCGTTTTAAAACTGAGCAGAGCCTTAGCCAAACGTCATTACTGTAGTGGCTCGAGAGGGTGTGTACAGTAAGTTGTACGCAGTAGGACCAGCATAACAGTCAGAGACTAGAGACCTGAGGACTGAGAGGAGACACTGGGTAGCATAACACCAGTGTGTGAATGATGATGGCTGTGTGTGAAAACATGCACACAGGCTGACCAAAGAGAATGCAACAGCCACTGCAGGCACAGACTCCACCTTGGGAGTGGAAGTGGGCCATCCTGTGCCAGAAGGTCCATTGCCAACTCTTACTCCCCTTTCTCAGTCCTCAACCCCAGCAAGCCATTAGGAGAGCCTGACCATGGCTGATCGGTAAGTGCCTTCGAGGTTTGTCCACCTGTGTCACAGGGCCCGTTCCTCGAGATTGATACCTGATGCCACACCTCATGTTGGCTGTTAGGCACAATTGTCCGTCGTCCTTCATATCCTTCTTTAATCATGAGAGAGTAATTGCAGATATTTAGACACCCGAGTTTCCTGAAGGAATTTCTGTACTGGGTTTTATAGGCCTTTTATAACAGAACAAATCACAGTTTGGATGAAATTCTGGGAATTCTCTTGCAGGATAATCGCGCCTAGATTGCCTCCCCACTGCTAGCTTAATGCGCCTGTCCAAGGTTGGGATTTACTAGGGAGCCAATTTGTTTTAAGAAATTAACAAAACCACTACCTAAGTACCACATTGAACATAAAGTTGTTTTTGTTTTTTATTCATTTTGGCGAAAGGAGAAAAAAATCCCCCACATTCTACAATTCACAAAACAGCCCTTGAAAATCATTTTTATGAAATTGAATTTCTCTCCCCAAATGACTCCCCCATGCCAAGGGGCCACAGCATGGCCTCCCCATAACCCCTTGCTCACATTTGTCTCTTCAGCAGTTTGAGTTCAAACTTTGCAGGCTTTGGCTGGCATCAAGGGCTCCTGGCATCTTTCTTTTTCACTTTCGTAAATTTTTATTTATTGGTAGTTTTGAAGAAACATGGAGAGCTGCTAAGATGACAGAATTCTCAGATGGGGGAAACAATATGAACTGAGATTTAGACAAGAGAGGACTGAATTCCCTACAGCCTAACCCCAACACGTACACAAATTCGGTTTTTCTTTTCTTCAGAATGGGGCCTGGAAATGCAGGAAGGAAAGGCAATTCATTTGCAGCCCTGGATCCTCGGGAACCTCTTTTGAGAGCAACTGCAGGTATTTCCTTCAGGGGAACTCCATCTCCCTTGCACTCACTGGGTGGGCCTTCCAAGTCTGTCCTCCTCTGTCCCCACCACTTGGGAAAGAACTCTTGGCCTAAAGCATAACTTAATTTTTGCCTGTGTGTAACAAAATCACAAAGAGCTACAAACCGTGTCTCTGTTCATCTCCCTTGTGGGGCAGCAAGCCTATAGAAGTGTAATCTTTGCACCCAGGAGGGGAACCATGTCTGCCCCTGGTCTCCCTGATGGATATGAGTGGATGCCATATCCTGGCCAAGGTGTATGCAGGTGCTTTTTAGACTGAAAGGCTATAGGGTCAGGGAGGACCCACATGGTAATTCCCCAAAGGGAATTTCAGGACTTCTAGTCATTTCTAGGTCTGATTATGGTGTCTTGGGTCCAGAGTCGTTGTGGGGAACAAAGATCACTAGGACAGAGCAGGAAAATTTCTTCTGGCCTGAACCCAGGTTGAACATAGGCTATAAAAGGAGCTGGAAACCAGGGGCTCCTCTGAGTGGGCATAAGTACAGGTACCTCAGGATGAGAGGGACCAGCATGTTCAGAGAACAATGCTTAGGTACCTGCTTGGTGGTTGTGGTGCTAGGCTCTTATGGGTGGCAATTTAGTTGGACATTAACATTGCAATACCGGAGCATTACATGTTCTCAGGATATGCATGGGTTGACTCCCATTCTGGAAGCAAAGACACAAATCTATTCTCAACCAAATGTCACTGCCCAACCCAGCCACCAGAATAAGAAAGACAGAACACTGGGAGATCGCATTGTCTTGCTGTGTGTTCCAGCCCCCGGCTAGGCATCTCCTATACGTGCCAGGTTCCTGTGGTCTTTCTTTCTCGGTGTCTATTCCTCCTTACACTACAGAAAATCCTTTTGTACGTATCCTACTGCATCTTCTGCTGTCCTGGGGGCCCCTGAAATGTCCACCTGCAAAGCAGCTTCCCAAGCATGGACCCTGGGAAAGATTCTGTGTGTGCCAGACTCAGTGTCAGGTGCCATCCATCTAGTCCCAAAAGAATCATTTATAACCGTAATGTTAGGGTCAAGTGTCGCTGTGACCCCGATTCTGAGCTTTAGGCATAGCTGCTCTGGTCCCACTCTGGCTTGTGAGCTTCACTTCCCCAGGTGGCTAAGGCTCACTGCTTACCTGACAGCCTTCCCTTCTTTGGGTTTCTGCCTTAGAACTTAGAACTTTGCAGACATTAGGATAATCAGAGGGAGATGAACCAGGAGGCAGGACAGGGATGCTCTCTTTCTGAACATGCAGTTGGCTCTAGTTTATGCTTCTCACTATAGGTGTCAACCTCTTCCCCCTGCCTGCCTCCTGAGTGCCCTGTATTGGCCCAGTCTGGAACAGTAGTTTGCTTTGATCTGCAGAGTCCACTCCTAGGCATCCTCATCAACTTACAAGTGCAGGGCAAACCAACTACAGAGGGTGTGGCTAACCCTGCCTCCATCCATACACTTTCCAGTATCTCAACAAGAATGAACTGAGCATCTACTGTGTACCAGCCCCCGGTTAACAGGTAGGAACACAAAAATAGCAGAATGTCTTTGTTCTCTTGGAGAGTATCCTGCTGGAGGTGACATAGCATCTAAGGGAAAAAAATGAAAGATCTCTTTATATAGCAAGAAGCTTCAGGAGAGAGACCAGGCAAGGTGACAGGAACAAGACACTGTAAGGTAGCTGGAGGGAATCTCTTTGAGGAGGTAGCATTTGGGGGCATCTGAGGCAAGGCCAGTGACCAGGGCTAAAACTAGGAGGTGGGACTGTGTGTGGTTAGAGATGCTGGGGCTTGGGAACAAAGGGAAGAGCTTCTCCCTGGATGCTGGTAGGTGGGCGAGACTCAGGGCACAGCTGGGAGTTTTCATCTCATGGGACCAAACCTAGAGAAGCTGTGTAACCTAAGTCATTCTTTCTGTCCCCCACTGATCTGAGCTGTCCCATCCTGTGGAAGCCATGCATTTGGTACACACGCTTGGAGCAACAGGGGTGCAGCCAACATAGTTTTCCCCAAGGAATTAATTTTCAATTAACAGGTTTTATTTACCACAACCAAGTTCACTGATGTTCACACAGCCACCTTTAAGAACATTTTAAATTATCAGGTTTTATTCATCACACAAAAAATCTCCCTGGCGGAGTTGGGGTGGGGGGTTTTCTGGGAAGGCAAAAAGAGGGAAGAGAGAGCACTCCCACTCCCTATCCACTGAAGCCCCTCCCCCAGCCTGCTGTCTCCTTTCACAGTGGGACACACAAGCATAGCTGATGCCCCACACAGCCAGCTTTCTTCTCCCTTTCCTGCTGTCTTCAGGGAAAGGAACCATCACCTTTTCTGATGTGGCTTGCCAAAGCAGGGTCTGAATTTCCTCTAGTCAATGCAATAGTACCTTGTGCCTCCTGTGCAGCAAAAGGAAGGGTCCCTGGCTCTGTTAATTCCACAGCCGGCACAGCCTTCTCTGTCCCTCCAGTTGAAGTCCCTGCTGGAAAGTCTTGAGGGACTTTTTTTTTACTGTCAATCAAACCACTCCTTTGGTAAAGAAGACCCTAACATTGGCCAGGGCTGAAAGCAGCCAATCTTGTAAGTGAGATACATACCTTTGGCAGGGACAAAGACTCGCCCTGCCTTTCCTTGGCAAATGTATGTATTAAAAAATTTATTGAGTTAATTTTAATATCTGTCGACTAATGGGGGATCTTTAAGACCTTTCTAAGTATAGAAATAATAAACACTGCCTCGACACCAAGCAAATAAACAATATAAAAGTACCTTTGCTTAAGGCAGGAGAATGACCAGTGCAGCCCATAGCTGCTGTTTTGGTAACCGGGTTCCTAGCGCTGGTGATGGCAAACCACATTGTGGCAATCAGGGTTCTAATGAGCCTCTAACTCAGTTTCTACCTTTATCCCAAAAGAACAGAAAATAGCACTGATTTAAAAAAAAAAAATCAAGCAAACATCATTGGCTGTAAAATGTCCCTAAAAGCAGGTCTAAATTGCCAATAAAGGCTGGGTAATTGTATCAGCATGGATCAGAAAGCATTTCTCAGGCCCCATGAAAGAGTTTGCAGGGCTGAAGGGCTCCAGCCTGCTCTTCCCTGGCCCTCAGAAAATCCTCCCACCCCAGGGTCAGAGAGAGGCAGGTTTTCAACACAATGCAAGCTCCCTGTGAAAGTCAAGTGCCACCCCCACAATTCTAATTTGATAAGCATAATTTCTTCTGAGAAGTCTATCTAAAAAACTCAGGTTGACTCAAAGCAACTTGGTGGCTGTTTGCTTTGGAGAAGTATGCCTTTCTCAGTGTGGCTCCTTCAGCCCTTGGGTTTGAGGTACTTAATTATTCTCCCCATGCAGGTTAACAAGGTGGGGGGGGGGAGCTAAGCGCTCTGCTGGTTCTACTTCCTAACGGGACCAGACTCTCCTCCACCTTAGCTATAATCACTTGACTAGCAAACACACATACAGTATAAATATTTAAGAAAAAGTAAATTCCATTAAGCTGCTGTGTGATAGATGTAGTGGTAGGTGCTTATCTTTGAAATATTAAACTCTAGACATTTATATCCATACAAAAAAGAGTTTCCTGCCATTTGATGAGAATTATGTGCCTGGCACTAATAAAATATTAAAGTCCAATTTAAAAGATAAGTATCTTATCCACTTTTTTCATAATAAAACATTTTACTATGCTCAGGGAGGCCAATATGCATTGGAATTTCCATACAATACCATATTTACAAACTTTCATAAAAGTTTTGTGTCTGCATTTGTCAGCGGCTGGTTTTGCGCTGGCATCCTGATTATTCTCCCTAATGACCTGGTCTGCTTCAATAATGCATGATGGGAGGTGCACAAACAGCTTTTGCTTTGTGCAGGGTGATTCTGTACTTTTGGGTTCGTGGCTCTCCCTGTCAGCTAATGAAATGGAGGGGGTCACTAAGGCTGCATTATCCTTTTCGGTCCCCATTATATAAATTAATGTCAAGCCGATGCGATGTTCCGTGTTTAAAATAACGGATACAAGTGTTAGAAATTACAGCCTGCAGTTTTCCTACTTGACAATGCATTATTTTTCAGCTGGAAATGTCAGTGTCTAACCCCTGCCAAGAATACTGTGGAGAGGGCAATGAGTAATAAGGGTTAGTTATCAAATTTAGTGTCTTTTGAAACCCGCCCAGGGTTGTCAGGGTGTGGGGAGAGAAACAGCCCATAAGGATATGTGAATTGATAGAAGCTGAAATCTAGGGGATCCTGGACAAAAGTGGGAGATGCTCCTGGGATACTGTGGCCTGAAAGCCCTGAATAAAGATAGTAAAGGCTAGCCTTGGGAGAAACTCTGGGAGTCTCTCATCTAGGGGACAGGTCAGGAATTACATCAACTAAACCTACAAGAATTCCTTTATATAAAACCACATTCATACGGTCTCGCCTCATTGGACCAGTGGCGTCTGTGTTCCCAATCTTCATTAGGATGTAGCATCCGAGCGAGGCTGCTGCTTTGAAATCTCAGCTTTGCCTTAGAAATTGCTACGCTGGTTTTCGTTCACATCTAGAGCATTCCCAAATCCTTCAGTCTGTTTGGACCTTAGATAATGGGAGCTCCTCTGCCCCCACAGAGTCAGCCATGATGAGGAGACTTTTATCAGCAACTCTTTCGTCTTTCTTCTTTGTTTTGATAGATGCCAAAAGACAGGATGTCTTAAGACATGAAGAGGATGAAAAACCACAAGGCATTCAAAAATAACAAACAACAACAACAAAAAAATTGCTATGGTAGGGGGGAATCTTCCATACTTTCTCCCTCAGGGAGGGAATAGAAATGAACCCTACATCCCAATGCTATGTCAATCAACTCATGAGCAAACACAATATTTAGCTTGGGGGATCTGTGTGTGTAAGACAAGTTAAATGCTTCTCACATCCGGAGACAGTTTCCATTCTCAAAGTGACATTGGACCCCTGAAGCGGTATTCTGGTGGATGAGACCCACCCTTACTGTGAGCCTAGGAGCTCTTACTCATCAGAGAATCGTCACGATGTGGACATGCCTGCTTCTCCGACAGACAACCGAGCGCTTGACCAATAGTGGCCGGAGTGTCCTGTGAACATCACCAGTTCAACACTTCAGAGGACAGTGTTGACAGGGTGCTGCAGGGAGAGCAGAGGTGGTGATTCAGGGAGATCATAAAATAATAAACACCCAGTAGGCAGAAAAGACAGCAGGCAAGCAGGTATGCTTCCCTTTGGGTGTGTGTGCCGAACATGTAGTAGGTAGATATTCATTTTCCTTTCTCGTTAGCACACAGGGTCATCTGTGCTGGTCAAAGGTCCTGTTAACTGGCGGCCAACTGCTGTGTCCCTTTGGCAAGCTACAGATGCTGACTAATTCCTAAGCAGGACCTCTTTCTCCCCTTCCTTTCCATGTAATGAGAGGTGTTGAGTTCTGTATATTTTATTTGGTAAATTGCTGCAGAGACAACAATGTTTCTTGCATCCCACTAATTACGTTCAGGATAAACCTCACTTTGTAGCTACAATGCCTATTAAGAGCAAAATAGTCACGTGCTCAATTCTTTATCTCCTGACATTTGCAAGGCATCTCCCCCTGTGGGGAATTTCTTCAAGCTCCCTTTGCTAGGATGCTCCCTGATCAGTGAGCTCTTCCACAGACTGTGGTCTGAGATGGTAGCTTGCCTTAGGCTCTGTCTAGTTATGTACTGTTGCTGTGGTAAAGCTCTCTGACCAATGGCAGCCTAGGACAGGGACAGGTTTGTTCCATCTTACACTTCACAGGTCACAGTTCATTATGGAGGGAAGCCTGAGCAGGCCTGTTTACTATCTATGGTAACCAAGGAACTCGATCACAGCCCAAGAAATGCAGCAGTATCCATGGAGGGCACTGCTCACTAGTCAGTTTACTCATGGGTTTGTACTTCCCTAGCTTTTGTATGTAGCCTAGGACCGCCTGCTTAGAGATGGCACAGCCTACAGTGTGCTGGGTCCTCCTGCGTCAGTTGATAATCAAGGCAACCCACCACAGGCATGCCATCAGGCCAGCGTGATCTTGCAAT
>JADRCD010164745.1:0-17296 GCA_019843815.1 Montemys delectorum | reverse complement strand
AGATAGATAGATAGATAGATAGATAGATAGATAGATAGATAGATAGACAGATAGATAGACATACACACAGAGAATGACAGTGAGGGAGAGAGAGAGAATGAAAGAGAGAGATTACTTGTGCCTACATTACTTCTGGTTATCTCAACTACATACATAAAGTGAACTATTTATTTGGTGCTTTTTTTTTAATGTTTGTTTACTTTTTTGTTTTGGTTTCATTGGTAAGGTAGTGGATGCCCTAAGGTATTTTGAAGTCCACAGAAGGAACATTTTAGCTTTTTGTTTGACCATGAGAATTTGGGAGGGTGGGGAAACATTGCAGAAAAATTGGTTTACTTTTTGCAAGAATCCAACAAGAAGATGAAGGTCTAAGGCTTAAACGATGTTGATCTGTTGTCCTTGCAGACTCGAGGGTCTAACATTGATCTTTCTTTCCTTATACTGCAGCATCATGCACTCACCAAACGAAGATTAGCAAAATGTATTCCAATGGCTGCCTTCTCAAATCAAAGTAACTAGTTCATGGAGTATGTAGAAAATCTCTCAGAGCATATAAAATAGGCATATATAACATTAACAGCTTTAAATGAAGTCTAAAACATTTTTCCTGACTTGATACAATTGGGTAATATTAGACTTTTCTTCATAAGTTTCATTCTTTTCTATTTGGAAAAAAAATTGATTTTTTTTTGCTCTCTATGGTTTTAATATAGTACAAGCCAACATAGTTTTATTTATGCTGTATCTCTGCCCAAAGGCCATCAAATATGTCAACTGCCCATGGGGATGTTGACTTTAGGGCACACTGTGGTGTCTAAGTGAGTCAAAGCCTATGGAACAATAAATAGTGTGAGTCCACTGGAAACATGAATCAAGTCCTCTCCTCAATCTGACCCCCCCCCCACTTGCCCATTTCAAATTACAGGAGGGGTTAAATATATAGATCCAGACTTGGTTTACTAAAGATTTCTTGCTTAGATAAAAGTTTGCCTCTGCTACTTCTAAGTCTCTACCAGCATTTAATCAGAGAAAATGAACATTAAATAGCCTGTCATCTTGGTATATGGACCAGGCAAGTTGAGAGAGGCAATATGATTTCTGGGTAAGTTTTACTTTCAGTGATGAAGAATTACAATGGATGCAGGTTGAACAGTCTTTCAACCTAGAATTTCAAACTATTGAATAGATAGAGCACTGGGGAAAGCTTTCAATAGTTGAATACTGAGAATATATACTTGAAAGATATTTTTAAAATGAAGACCAGCATCTATGCAAAAAAAAAAAGTCATGTGAAAATTCTTTTAAAACTATTTTAATGAAAAGAGAAATATGTGGACAGAGTTTAGAAAGGAGAGCATTATATATGATTTGAAATGTGTATTTTTAATATAAATGTCAGGTGATGATGCTGCTGGAAGTGATTTTGTGATGAAAATACCATTATTTACAGTAGAGTTTCCTTTGCCCTGAGAAAATGGGATTGTGGACAGAACAAGCTTCCTCAATGCATCAGCATTCAGAATTATAACCAGATGCACACTGAATTATGTCTCCTTCAAAAGAAATGTGAGTTTTTACTTCAAGAGCTAGAAGGATGAGAAATAGAAAATCTGCACTTAGAGTGACTGAGATTTGTAATACTAATGTCCACATTTACATCGTTGTTATCGTTTCCATGGTAATCTCACATATCCATATAACTAAATATCTTCATATGTACATCTATGAATTGAAAGCTTTGGCTTCAAAGGAAAAAAATTACATTTATGCTTTCACTTTTCACTTTTTCACGTTTTCTGGAAAGTTTATGTCTTTGCTATTTAATTGCCATGTGCTTGATCTGATTTTGATGCAAATCTACTTTTTTTAGTATCAGAAATAGCACTATAAACTGAGACTAAGGAAGACCTCCAAATTCAGTAATACTTTATAGATGCTTCTTTTTAGGGCTCTCTCTCTCTCTCTCTCTCTCTCTCTCTCTCTCTCTCTCTCTCTCTCTCTCTCTCTCCCTCTCTCTCTGTCTCTCTCTCTCTCTATCTATCTATCTATCTATCTATCTAAAGATATATATATATATATATATATATCTTTAAATTATAGATGGAAAACAAATTTTAGTTCTTTGAAAATTAGTTTAATTCTGTGGTTTTCAAACCCTGGATTACCTGTAATTACTCCTTATGAAAATGG
Source organism: Montemys delectorum (assembly GCA_019843815.1). Taxonomy (NCBI): domain Eukaryota; kingdom Metazoa; phylum Chordata; class Mammalia; order Rodentia; family Muridae; genus Montemys; species Montemys delectorum. Next base: position 15,106 of record JADRCD010164745.1, on the reverse strand, counting down.
GTGACCAGTTACAGCAAATATGTCACATGAATCATTCACAAAGTGCTCTCTCTCTCTTCAGGAACGATTTGAAAAGGAGCTGATCACCATTAGCAAAAAGAATCTAAATTGGGATTTTCTTAAAGTCTGTTATATATCAACAACATGCCAAATATAAAACGTGATCTCTTTCTTCTAGGGATATTCCTCCCAGGGACATCAACTAAATAGATTCCCAATTTACAGTAAGGCTAGGCACCTCCCTCATATTAAGGTTGGCCAAGGCAACATAGCAGGAGGAAAGGGGTACAAAAAGTACGCAAAAAAAGTCAGATATAGCCCTTGCTCCCACTGTTAGGAATCCAACAAGAAAACCCACCTACACAACTGTAACATACATGCAGAGGCCTGCCCATTCCTGTATAAAATCAGAACAGGAGTAGATGGAGGAGGGTCAAGGAGAGATGGAGGGAAAACTGTAGTTGGGATGTAAAATAACAATTAACTACTACAACAACAACAACAGAAATACAAGTGAAATAAAAGAAACCTATTCTCTAATGTTGTGTTCCTGGTTCTTTTAACAGGTTTTTTGTTTTTGTTTTTCTTCAGAGAGGAAACCGGGAAGGAGATATCATTTGAAATGTAAATAAAGAAAATATCTAATAATAATAAAAAAGTCTTGAATCCTTTCATTCATGATATGTTCATAACTGCCCCAAGAGGCAGGAAGTATTAGCACCAATTACCAGATAAGGAAACTTATACACAGAGAATTTTCACAATTTGTCAAAGGCTCTGAGTGATAGATTGCTTTCTGACCTCCATAGGTCTATCAGAGCAACAACTCCCCATTATTACATTTTATAAAACCTATCCTTCATGTACTATGTGTATCTATTAGGTTAGGAATGAGATCTCTACAGTAAGAAGCAAATCATAAACTAGACAAGGGAGTATCTAATAATTAGGGGAAATGACTAGAAATTCTGATCAAAGGAGGAAATACAAGATTCAAGAGCTAAGAATCTGCCTGGCATAGTAACCAGGTTGCCAGGAGACAGAGGTAAAATATAATTCAATATTGGCAGATATCTAAAACTAGAATGTATGATAGCAGGTCAATGTGCCAGACCATATTGGCTTTTCAAGTTTCCTGGCTGTTATTTTAAAGGAATGAACAAAATAAGGCACCCATTTGTCACTTCTGTGAAGAAATAGGAGACAGGTTTCCTCAAACCATTTTTGGTACATGTTGACCTGGACATAAATATCGCACACATGAATACACACACATTTGAGAGATAATATATTGGATGCAGTTACCAAATATAGCATGATTTTTTTCTTGCAATGTTGGGTATTAAACATAGCACCATGCAGAAGCCAGATAAGTGCCATCCCAAGTCTAATCATGCCTAGGTTTAATATTAGCATTCTCTACTCAAATCATTTTTATTACCTTTATTTATTTACTTATTTGTTCATGTGCATGTGTATGTGTGCCCGTGTATGTAAAATGCACATATTGTGTCAGCAGATAGCTTTTAGAAGCTGTTCTCTCCTTCTCCCATGTGGGTCCTGGGGACCAAACTCAAGCAATTAAATTTGTCTATAAAGTCTTTTATCTACTGAGCCATTTCTATCTAGCCCTCAATTTACTTAAATTTAAAGAATAGGCACAAACAATACCAAGTATCTCCAACACATTGTCAACCCCCAAATCATAAACAAAAATCAAATTAGAAATAGGATCATGGAAAAAAATCCAGAGCCTATTTAAATCCACTCACTCATGATTCATCACAAGTATTTCTCTAAAAGTGAATTTCTTGGTACTTTCATGGGCCATAAAATATGGTAGTTCAAGCAGAGCTTGTACCACTACACTTAAATTCACTCATTTATTCCATACATATTTACTGATTGCCTAATATAGAGCAAGTATTATGTGAGGCATTGAGGTTTATAAGCAGTCATAAGCCTTATGTGAATCTCAGTATCTGGAGAGGAGAGGGGCCTTGAGTGTCTAATTAGTTGGATGTATATAGGTTGTTGGTCTATAACTGAATGTTGATATAAGAAGAGATTCCACAGAGCACCCACCACTATTGCAGAGACAAGAAAATTATGAGCACCCACATTTCTGCACAATTCCAGTTTGTTCAATAATCTGTGTTTACTCCACAAAAGACACTATCTGTGGAATTTTAAATGTCTGCATAGACATTAAACATTAACAACTTTACTCATGGCTCTGGAGACAAGAAAACACTAAATGAATTAAACATTTGTTGATTTTGCTTTTGTTTTTCTACTTCCACTAAAACAACATAAGATATGTTGCTGTCCAAAACTACCCACTGAAGAACACACATCTGACTGAGTTAGAAGAGAGGTGTAAAGGAGTAACCAAATTTTGAGAATGGCAGAAACTTTCAAAGTCAGAGAGCTCAGCAGCATCTTTGTCACTGTCCATGTCTTAGACACATACATTATTCCTGTAACATCCATGAATACCAGCAATGGCTGCTGTGATGTGATGAGACACTGAGCACCCAGAGCTTGTCGTCTCTGGTGCTTTCCACACTTGACAAGTGTGGCAGGGTTCATCTGTCAACTGTGCTTTCAGGTATTCAACAAACACTACAGTTCTTGCCTCTTAAAGGGAATTTATTTTACTCTATTAGGCATTTGCTAAAGATATTTAAAGGTGAAAACAAATTTTAAAATATTAACCTCAGGAGGAGAAAACTTATTTAATTGAAAAGATACTAGATTTATCATACCCAACCCCTCTTCACTAATATCCACATTTTCTTACATACCAAATTGGTCCAGGGAGCCTGTGTAGCACAGTGTGATGGTTACCATGGATATTTGCTTAAAACTGTGTATAGAGAATGCTTCCAATGCCTTTTGCTGTCAAGGCCTTTGCCAGAGAAAATTATATATTTTGGGGACTTAAGAGTCTTTTATTCCTTTCTGATGTTTTTCTCTCTTCCTATTTAATAACTGCAAATATAGAAAATTACAGAGTATAACCAGCCAGGAACTACCCTTCAACAGATGAAACAGTCTTGTATTTTTCATATTTATTTTAAATGTTTTATTTATTCAATAGAAAAAAACATTAATATATGAAGTTATGTTTTCTGTGGAGTATTATTTCATGATCTCCAGACTCTTAGTCCTGATCCATTTACCATTCTCAAATGTCAGGATTTGGCACCCCTCAATCATGTCTACCCACAAGTAAAAGCCTTAAAAGTTGTATGGTTGTCTTCTTATCAAAAGTACTACTACTATTTCAGCCAAATATTCTTGAAAAATATTCTTGAGCAATTTTCTGCTTTCTTCCTGTGAACTACCACTGTAACAAACACAAGCACTACTATGTTCTCAGGTCATCGTTTAATTTTCCTGCCACAATATTAGAATCAACCTCTATTTTCAAAGATTACATCTCACAATTATCCATATCCAGAATATATGTAAGAAAATTCAAAGACAAACACCAAAAGTCAAACAAGTTAATTTTTTAAAAGCTACAGAACTAGATGGATGTCTCAAAAGATGAAGAAGAAGAGGAAGAGGAGTAAGCCAAATACAAATACATGGCATTAATGCTCAGTTTCATTAAAACCAACAAAAATGTAAATTAAAACAATGCCATATCAGCTCACCCTACTTAGTTATTATCAAAAAGACAAGCAATGAATTCTAGTGACAATGAAGAGAAAGGGGAACCCACATCCTGTTTTTGGAAATGGAACTTGATACAGCCATTCCTCAAAAACAAACAAACAAGTAAAAGTAGAAGGTTTATATGATTCAAAACTTTATTATTAGGCTTATATCCACAGATATCAATTTTTCATGCCAGAGACTTACACCCCATGTATGTTACAGTGCTGTGTGCAGTACACAGAATATGGAGTCAGTGCGGAAGAGGATGAGAGAAGGTTTGGCAGGAGATGGAACTGCTGCACTCAGGGACCAAATTCTGCTTTTGAGTTCTGTCCTAGCTAGTGCCTTGTAAGCTCTTCATCATATTTGCCAGTTGTCACAGAAAGGATTTAAGCAGTGACATGATTGGAACTAAAATTGCTTGTAGGGAATCTCTGCCTCAGAGGAAACAGATAAAAAAAAACAGGAATAAAACACAACATAGTATGAAAGATGTCAACATTACAAAGTTGCAAAGAATTCTCGCTGACTTACATAAGACATTTGAAAACCTCAAATCAAGGTCAGTGAATGCCCTCAGTGATCATTGAAAGAAAGTGTATTTTAAAATGTAAGAAAGAAAACACCTTCAAAAACTGACATAACAGTGATAGCTGAGGAGTATTGAAGTGAGTCTTGATAGACCTAGTACATCTTACTTTCTTTTCATTATATACACATTTTATTGCTATTTTCTGAGGTGTATGTGTATAAATACATTGTGTATATATAGGCATGTGGCTTCATCATATGTGTGTGGAGGTCTGTGTCAATTTTCTTCTAATTGACATAGGTTTCAGAGTTTGCCCTCAGGTCATTAGGCTTGTTCCCCGAGTGATTTTACTTATTGAAGCATTTCCTCAGTCCAGTGTCAGAACTCATGTTTCCAGGGACTTAAATGTTTATATGGGAAGCAGACGCAATAACCACTACTGTGTGTAACCATGTATAATCTTCCTTTCTTCTTCATAGCCAGAAGGCTGTCAAATCTGGGACAGAACTGTATACTCCAACAAAATACATGGATTATAAGATTCAAGAACTGATGTTTGAGCAATAGAAAGATTATTTTTATTAGAGTAGCATCCATACCAGGATGGATGGGTCAAGATACAAAGCAAACTCCCGTAACTGAAAGCAATTGAAAGAACTTCTCATGTGTGAATCAGAGAGAAGACACCAAGTACAGGTGTGCCTGACAAGACAACCAGAGCAAAATTTGATAAGATGTGTTTTTTTAATTTTTATTTCTTAAGTTAAAAGTAAAGAAAATACTTAACTACTAAATGCTAGTCAAATCATGATTCTTGGAGATCTATAAGAACTAATTTATTGAGCCAGCAAAGTCCCTAACAAGAATCTTTAATTATATAGCCCTATAACTCACTAATAAATGCCCTCTGCACCTTTCATCCAGGATACTTTTTTTTTTCAGCAGACAGAGACCACAACCAATCAAAATGGTGTATCCAACCTCAGTGGATACACCTACAATCTGCAAACCAGTCCTGCACTTAGGCTCAGGCAATGTTGCAGACTTTAAAACTGTAAAAGCCAGAGGATCAGGAAGTTTGCTATGAACTTGTGCCTCCTAGTAACATCTGAAGCTATTCCTGAAAAGTCTCACCAACATCACAATCCAAACATGGGCTGAACAAGGAGGACACCAGTGACAATGCTAATATGGTTAAGGAGAAGTCCACAAGGCCTCAACTGTACACAAAGAACTCTAGGCAATCCAGTAAGGATGAGAACGTGAGAAGTGTTCTTCCCTAGGGAAGTTGTTCAGTGCTGAATTATCAGCCAGGAAAGCTTACATACAAGTAAAAGTACATAGACTCAACAGGGTATATTTAGGAATACATATGTATACAAATACATATATACATGCAATATCAGTTAATGAAGAGCACATAAATGTTAAGGAGAGTGGAATGGGATATATAAAAGAGAGTTTTGAAGGGGTAAACTGAAGAAGTAAATATTGTAATTAAATTACAATATCAAAAGTAGAATGAAATAATATATTTTAGATTTACAAAGAAGTGCAACAAATGAAGCACAAGCAGGACCAAATGGAGCACTATCAAAAACAGGCTCATTTAAGACAAAAAGTGAAAGGAACAAATTCTCTTTGATGTAGAGGTTGTATCCTTTAGTTCCTCTGTGGTCTGAAGATGCAACAATCAGCAATCCAAGAACCTAGAACTGGTGCTTTCTTAGCACCCAGTTACACCCAGAACTTTTAGAAATACAATGTGATAAGGCTCAACATGCAGCAAAAGAAACCTTGGCACCAAAATCTGCATTCCTTATTCTACCAAGAACAAGTTTCAGATGAGTGACCATGTCCTCTGGGCTCTTTAACAATTTGCAAAGAAGCACGTGTCATGTTAAAATGCAGTCATTGCCACACACTCAGATGGCCTTTCAATACAAGAAATGCCATTTGTTGAAATAAATGTAGATCGGATTTGTCCAATGCAGCATAGAGAGACATGTTTCAGAATTATCCATTGGGCAGGAGCTAAGAAGTGAACCTCACACAGTCCATGGTAGGAAGTAGCTTGAACTGGATATCAAAGATGATTCTGAAGGTGGTATTCACATAGAAGTCAGCTGACCGAAACTTATTATCAAAGAAAGACTTAACTCGTGGGGGAGGGGGGTTGTGAGCGAGTGAGAATATAAACAAAGAAGGAAATTATCTGTATAAATCTGAATAGATTTCTGATATGTCGCATTTTCAAGTACAAGATATAAACCAAAATATTCAACAATCTGACAAACTGACAAACCTTAAGGAATACACACACACACACACACACACACACACACACATATATATATATATATGTGTGTGTGTGTGTGTGTGTGTGTGTATTCCTTATATATACACAGGCTGGAGATATATATATACCCAAAAACAGTCCTTTCGGGATAGAGATGTTGCAATTTTCATAGACTGAAAGTAGAAATCACCTGGCTTCCATATGATATACAACAGGAAAGAGAATGGTTATGATACCAAGAGAAGTTGGAAAAAAAAAGTGGTGCAAGGATTTTTAGAGGTAAGAACCTGTTAAATTATTCTCAGTACTTCCATGTTAGTGTCATTTACAAAGATTTGGAACATCTAATTCTGTCAACAATTTTTGCCTGAGAGTTCCTATGATTAAAAGGAATCTGATCATCGGAGTAGCAAAGGTGAAAGTGGTGCTACCCAGACAAGTGTTTACTGACATTCCTGAGGTCCAGGAGCAGCAGCGTGGAAGACACGGGCAACTAGGTTTACACCATGATGTAAGTATGAAAGAGAGTCATTGAGAAGTTTGCCTCCTCATACCGGTGGAGTGACAGGTTAGGTATTGTTATTACTAAAAGTGAGCATGTACAGATGTTTCGTAAGATAGGAACTAATTCCTGAGTGGCCTCTCAGGAGATATCTCAAACATCACAGGAGGATCGAGCTATATCTTCAATGACCTCACAAGATGTTTTTATGAGCAGTGTTGGAAATGAGGCCAAGAGAAAATAATACCAACAAGAAGCTAAAACTTCCCTGTCGATGCAGCTGAATAAGATTCCCTACTGAATGCCACACCCACAGGCTGTAGGAACCTCTATACCAGGTGGAAAGCAGATGCCAAGAAAATACCAGAAATATTTCCAGTGGGTCTGCATTCCAGGGAACACCACTTGGGCAGGTGGAACTTGGATGAGCCATATGTGGGTTCACACTCTGCCCCACTGCTGGGGTGCTGGGCATGGCCACTAGTAAGGCAAAACACAGGGAGTTTGACTGTGTCTCCCAGAACTGCTGTCTCTGGGTGCTGGGATTTAGGGAAGCACCGAGATACTGCTCAGGGGGAGGGAAAATGTAGTCTGAGATGGAGGAAGCCAAAACTGGGGTTCTTGGACACTCAAGCAAGCACCCAGTGGCCACTGGGGTATTACACTGAGGAGATAGAAACAAAAGATGGAGTCTATAGGCCCCTGAACCTGGGGCTGGGGAAATGGGGAACTCCAGATTAGCTCATCAGTAGATGCAGTGGCGGTTTTCTGGAAGCACAGAGAGACCTTCTATGAGAGACTTAGACTGTGGCTCTGTAGGTAAAGGCATTCTCCATGCTCCCCATGGTGGTTTTGATCGAAAGGATAGTCTATGCTTATTGTACTGGCTAGTTTTGTGTGTCAACTTGACACAGGCTGGAGTTATCACAGAGAAGTGAACTTCAGTTGGGGAAATGCCTCCATGAGATCCTGCTGTGGGGCATTTTCTCAATTAGTGATCAAAGGGGCGGTGCCATCTCTGGGCTGGAAGTCTTGAGTTCTATAAGAAAGCAGGCTGAGCAAGCCAAGAGAAGCAAGCCAGCAAGGAACATCCCTCCATGGCCTCTGCATCAGCTCCTGCTTCCTGACCTGCTTGAGTTCCAGTTCTGACTTCCTCTGGTGATAAACAGCAATGTGGAAGTAAGCTCAATAAACCCTTTCCTCCCCAACTTGCTTCTTGGTCATGATGTTTGTGCAGGAATAGAAACCCTAACTAAGACACTTATCAATACCATTTATTGACTGTTCATCATGGAAAATAGATGTGTACCAACTTCTCAGAGCAAACCAGAGATTTAATACTTTTTGCAGAGAGGAGCATCCAGAGAGGGAAGCTTATTGGATAAACCCTTATAGCATCTAGGTACCTCATTAGCATGTAGAACTCAGTTTTGGGATACGTGACTGTCTTGGGGAATGTGGATAGGTGTTCGTGGCCAGGAATCTGGCAGGGATAAGAGACCTGCCTACTATTTGAGGTGGATGCCCAGGTGCCATGGACTCAGACCAGACCTACCTTACCAAGTTTCCTGGCCCACAAGTCCTTCTTTTCTTTTTGTAAAGGAGAGGTGACGTTGGAGCAACTGTCTCTTGGATTATTTGTAGTGAAAATTTTGGGTGTGCTGTGTGTAAGGATCAAAATAAAAGACAACATAAGGGTAACACATCATAAGCCAAAGGGGTGATGAGGGGTGAGAGCTAGGATGACAAGAGATTATTAAACCAAGTAATTGTTTGATGTATTACACAGTACATGAGGATATTAACATCGGTTTTATATAACGTTTGGTTTAACTACATAGACAATCATCTTTTCCTTACTATCATGAAAATTTCCCCAAGCTCAGTCGCTATTTGGCTATGGCAAGAGAGTTCATCTATAACTGGAAGATTCCAAGTCAGTCATCTATGGGTCTCATCATCTGTTTGTCTTGGAAGTCTTTAGTTTCAAATGTTATCCCCTTTCCTGGTTTCCCCTCGAAAAACCTCCTATCCCATTCCTGCTCTCCCTGCTCACCAACCTACCTACTCCTGCTTCCCTGTCCTGGCATTCCCCTACACAGGGGCATCGAGCCTTCAGGACCAAGGGCTTCTCCTCCCATTGATGTCTTACAAGGCTGTCTTCTGCTACATATGTATGTTTGTGTGGCGGTAAGTACCATAATTTAAGAAGGCTATCCCTGTCTACTATTATATTTTCTAAGTAATAGAAAAAAATAATTTAGAATTCTCTCTAGATATTTAACAGTCAGCTCAAGTCCTGTGTACCTAAAGCAGAGCTTAAGGTATTTTCCCCAAACCTTTCCATCTCACAATATCCCCTGAATAAATGTCATCACTACTTATAAATGACACATCCAAACTTTGGAGTCATTGTAGGACTCTCTTCGTCCTATATTTCTCATGTCCTACTTATGGAAGATTTAATGAGTCTTAGCTTTAAAACTTTAACAAATTCCATCTTTTACCCAGGCTGACTTAAATGAGACGTTGCCATCTCCTCTCATCTAACTACAGCCTCTTTGCAAGACAGCCATTTCTCCATTTGGCAGAGTAACCTTTAAGTGAATGTAAATTATTTAATATGATTCTTCCAATGGCTTTTTTCTAAAGATGCAAGTGTTTTTCACATTTCATGTATTCATTTAAATCCATCAGTCAGAGTAGTACATCTTTAAGAGATATAGAGTGGTGTTTTGGTCAGTTTTTACATTGTTGTATCAAGCAAATCAAGACTCTTACAGGTTATGTAGCCCTCATATTAAATATTCCCTATTTCTTCACAGTGTGGACATTCATTTCAAATCCTCTCTTCCAGCTACTGTTTATTCTGCCATGTGCTTTCATTAACTGTATTGACATCCTTTGTAATAAGTGCAAATTTTAACCTAAAGCTTTCCATAATTTCCAGATAGCCTAGCCTCCATCATAGCTCAGTACTTTATTTCTCTTCATTTTCTCCAAACACGTTACCTTCACTGGACAACAAGGTCTGGGCTCTATAAGAAAGATAAGTGAGTAAGACAGAAGTCAGCATGCTTCCATGACTTTTGCTTCACTTTCTTCCCAAGTTCAGAATTCCCTCAGTGATGGACTCTGAACTACAAGTGTAAGCCATATAACCTTTCCTCCTCGGCTTACTTTTAGTTGTGTTGTATCACAGCAAAGGGAGAAGCAAATGAGGACAGTACCTCTCTACCAAGAACCATTAACTTGTGCTTGCTTCCTAGTCCAAGATCTGAGATGTACCAAAGCTTATCTATCTAAATACTATGCTGTATTTCTCTTCTGTGATTAAACACAAAACAATCTGGAGTCTATGCTAATTTTAATTTTCTTTTAGGACCCCATTAAGTAAAAGAGCACCCTACATAAAAGGAAAATATCTTCCCAATTATACATCTAATGAGAATTATCATTTAAAACAAAACAAACATCAAGATAAAACATAACACAACTTAAAAATGGTGTACGGAACTAATCAGGACCTACTCAAAAGGTAAAACACAGATGACTGAGAAATACTTTATGTAGGTAAATATTCAAGATCCTTAGCCAGCAGGAGAATGCAAATTTAAATTGCTTTTATATTTCATGTTGCCCCAGTCAAAATGGCTAAGATTAGTTAAACAAATGACAGTCCATGTTGGCAAGGATTCAGGGAAGGAGCAACACATTGACTTCTGGTGGGGATGCAAATAAGTAGTCAGTATGGAAGTAACTCTGGTGGGGATGCAAATAAGTAGTCAGTATGGAAGTAACTGTGGCACATACTCCGGAAGCTGGGAATGAATGTACTTGAAACCCAGCTACACTAGCTCTTTGCCATATACCCAAAGGATTCTACATTCTGTCACAGAGATATTCATTCAAGTTCATTCCTGCTCTATTCCTGACAGACACAAATTGGAAACAGCCTAGATGTCAATCAAATGATGAATGGTTAATGAAAATATGGTACATTTTTAGAATGGAATATTATGCAGTTGTTAAGAAAAATGAAACTATGACGTTCACATGTAGATGGTTAGAGCTAGAGAAACATCAACCTGAGTAAGGTAACCCAGACCCAGAAAGACATATATTGTATATTTTCTCTTTTTGTGGATGTTAGCTTTTATATTTCTGATATGTTTGATGAAATATGAATAACCACAGAAGTTAATTGCCCAGAAATGCACTGGGTTTCCCCAAAAGGGGGAAATAAAATACAGTGTTATGAGAAAACAAAGGGAAAATTAAAATGAGATTAAATAAGGGGAATGGGAGGGAAACATAAGAAGCATAGACAGAGACAACAAAATTAAAGGTCATTTGCAAAACCATGTGGAAACCTGTAACTTTAGAAGGTTCCTAAAATACATGCGTGAAAGGCTTCTAAATGAAGTCATCACATAGTAGATGAGACAATGCCCTGCCTAGATATTTATCCCTCCGAGTAAAACCTACAGTACCAGGAACGGATTACGTTACAGACAATTGTCAGGGTTATTGGCTACTCTTTGTATCTGGATTTGGGGGCTCTATTGCTGAAGGCATCACTTACTTAAGTTTTCCAACATGGAGGGATTGAGTTAGTGCTTACCTCGAAGCTTCAACCCTACGTACTAGACTTCATAGTGCCAGATACTTTGTATGCTATTATAGGAGGTAGGTAGCCATCAATATCTTACAGCTGCAAACTCTCCAACCTACAACAGTGGCCTGCCTGCAAGATATATTTGTATAATAGTGTAATAAGTATGGTGGGAGTAACCAACCATTTTTGTTGGCTTTAAAACCTATTCCATGGGATAAAACCCACACATATACTGCAAAGAAGCTAAGAAGCTGAGATTAGATACTTTGTGGACTCTAGAAACAAACCTACTACAATGCCTCTGTTGAAAAAATAGCAGTAAAATGATTCCTCATGACGTATTGCTACATCCAGAGATAAGATCATAGTTCAAGTCGCATGATGAAAGAAGTTTCTTTTTTGCAGGAGGTGGGAAATAACATAGAGACCTTCAACTGGACGATGTGCCGCGAGTGTGAGACTTTAAAATAGTCTCCTATAAACGGGATATCTTCATTAAACCCAATTTGAGGGGTCAGAGAGCTAGGTGGAACATGAGATAGAAAGAAAGACTTTAAGAATCAGAGGTGATGGATGACTCCAGAAACACAGCTACTTTCACATAAAATAGAACCGATGCGTCTATAAACTCACAGAGGCTGTGGCGGTGCTCACATGACCTTCACAGGTTCAAATCAGCTGGGCTCCAGCACTGAGAGAGGAAAGTGAACATGGATCCCACTTATAAACAAGAAAATATCTACAATCAATGTCAGCTGCCAAGGTAAAATATTATTATCTCCAATGGAGTGTTATTGGGTATATCAAACATATGTAAAGGCAGATTCCATGCCCAGGAGGAGTTTTCTAACACAAGGTTAACTCCATGTCTCTTCTGGTTTTCTTTTGGTTTTGCGGTTTTGTTTATGGAAGAATTTTTGTTTCATTGGTTTTGTTTTGGCATTTTTTTTTTTGTCGTATTGTATTGTGTTTCTTTTTATTTTCTTTTTGCTTCTTGCAGTAGTTTGGGGTTCCTTCTTTGTTTCTTGTGTTTCTTTGTTTCTAAGGAAAAGGTTGAGTAGGGAGGGAGAAAGGATCTGAATTGGGGAAGGGGAAAATGATCAAAATAGATAGTATGAAAATTTCAATTATGAAGGGAAAGATGTCACCAGATTTGGTAATAAGATCATTTTATTTACTTTTATCAAACTTTATTTTTTTAGTATTTTGCTCTTCAAGCATATATTGTAGAAGACACTGGGACCGTGGTAATATGTTCTTATCATCCAGCATGTTTGGGGGCCAGACCTAGATAAGTGGCTTGTTGCCCTCAGTTAACTTCTGCAGTTCATCCTAGAGAACATAATTATAATTAAAGTTAACCTCAAAATAATGTAAATAAGATTTGCCAAAATGTGTTGTTTCTTATATATGTCACTAAATAAACTAATACATTTTAGTTAACATATAATTACACCATTCTCCCCTTTGCATTTCTCTCTCTGATCCTGCCCATGACCCTATTCTTCTCAAACTCATGACCTTGTCTTTTTTTACTGATATTATTACACACACCCCTCACAGTTCTTTCTATATATGTAAAATATATTATATACATATGTGCATATATACATACATATACAAATATAACCCATTGAGCCTTCTAATTGGTTATACAATATCAAGTGATCACCCTGAAACCACATACATACAAAAAATACATATAATTGACTCATCAGGATACTTTTAAATGTTTGTGGAGGTTATCTCACTTTTGTTTAGTAGGACTGATATCTATATAAAAAAAAGTATTAATTTTAACTTTTTTTGATTTCTAAAATATTTGTTAGATCTTACCTGGGGTTATAAAATGAGCATTACTGTTCATCACATTACTTTACCTGTCTTTGATTTCATGTTGTTATGGCCTCTCTCCAACAGGCTACAATATATAAACCCTATAATGGGACCCCATGAAGGGAATTCTGAGTGCTTGTGAGAAAACTCCAAGACAAGCAAAAGTCTTATGATCTCATTTTCTTCAAAAGCATGAAACTGTTCCAGGAATGTAATTTTATTCCCCTTCAATGTGTAGTGGATAGGAGTGTGTTTACTTCAGATTACTCATTACATCTGGATATTGTTATTTGTTTTATTCCTCTATGAGAAAGACATGTTTTTGCTGTGTTCACCTTGTCCTTGTGAATATATACAGCTTGAGCGCATAGCTTGAGCGCATGATAACTTTACTCATGTGACCTTTTATAACCCTCAGGGCATAGATTATCTAAACATAAAGTTGGCTATTGTATGAGACTTTAGTCTGTTTTATTTTTAGGCTCCACTCTTCCAGGTTCCAGCAGCTATTAGAACAGTAAACTCATGCACTTATCTGTATGTATTTGTCTGTATACATGTGCTTACAATTCATAGAAATATATGCACACGTGGAAAGAAGTACATATAGGTATAAGTTTGAAAATCCTCACTAAAATAATGAAGAGAAGACGTATGAAGGAACTATTTCTATAGAAATAGGTTTATATGTGAGTTTTAAAGAGTTTAAACTGTATCTATACTAAAACTAAAATCAATTGGGGAACTGAAGTAATAAAGTATTATAATAGGTTCTGATGTTTTCACTAAATTATTTCTTTACTTTTTAATATAGATGAAATGCTTCATAGCTATAAAATACAATCTATTACTTTTTTGCTAAATTAAAATTTGGAAAGCTTTTCAAAATGATACCTACAAATACAATGAAGGAAGCCCAACCACAAGAGCCATTATGTAAAGAACCAACTTCCCACATTCAACATGAATCTATTCAAGAAAGTAATAGTCGTACTTATTCTAGATTGGGTTTTATTCATTTAATCGCTTACGACTTTACTCAATGACAGTGGCTTACTTCTAACCTGTACTATTGACTAAAAATTTTGATAAATGGATGTGATTCTAAGTTAAGAAAAAGTGAATTTGCCACTTAGTTATAGAACCAATAAAAGCAGATGGAGGTCTTTCACACATAATCCTTCTTGTCACTAGGTAGACAGTTCCAGGAAAGCCAGAAAATCATATGTCTATTTGGGAAGCTCAGAATAGTCACATAAGTGCAGAGAGTGAAATCGAGCCATGAAGGTTGGAGAAGAGACAGAGGCACCAACATTGCTGACCATAGAACTCCAAGCCAGCACTGATTAACTCATAGGGTTGAAATTATAGGGTCATTTCAATTTACAACTAAAATACAATTAAACTCAACTCAGAGAGACATCAGTCTGCTATACAGAACCTTAAAGAATAACTGAGATTTTCCAAGGAATGGTCACATTTCTCATAAACTTCTTTAATACTACTACTTTGGGAAATTTTTATATCAACAATTCAATTAAATTTTATTATATTTGCACTAAAGTATATTGAGAGGATCATTAACATTTTATCTCCTTCCTTGGTATAAAATAGGCTTATTTACATGTTTCTACTCATACCTAATATTTG
>JADRCD010164733.1:0-10156 GCA_019843815.1 Montemys delectorum | reverse complement strand
TTGTCTCTCTTTCTGTTTTCTTTATTGTCTCTATTTCCATTTTTAGATTCTGGATGGTTTTACTCATTTCCTTCACTTGTTTGATTGTGTTTTCCTGAAGATCTTTAAGGGATTTTTGTGTTTCCTCTTGAAGGGTTTCTAGCTGTTTACCTGTGTTTTCTTGTATTTCTTTGAGGGTGCTATTTATGTCTTTCGTAAAATCCTGTATCATCACCATGAGAAGTGATTTTATATCTGAATCTTGCTTTTCTGGTGTAATGGTGTGTTCAGGACTTGCTATGGTGAGAGAATTAGGTTCTGATGATGCCAAGTGACCTTGGTTTGTGTTGTTTATTTTCTTACGCTTGCCCCCCGCCATCTCGATATCTCTAGTGCTACCTGCCCTTGCTAAATCTGACTGGAGCCTGTCCTTCCTTTGATCCTGGTTGTGTCAGAACTCCTCAGAGTCAAGCTGTGTCTGGGATCCTGTGATTCTGGGATCCTGTGACCCTGGGCTTGTTAGGTCACCTGGGAGTGGAGCTTCTCCTAGGTGTTATGTGACTGGCTGCATAGCTTGCACCCCAGGTCTGCTCTGGACACCAGCCCAAATAGATCGGAAGGAACCCGATTCACTGGGCTGGTGGAGTTCCTGTGTGCCTGGTACTGCTGGTCCCAGTTACTTCCAGTGTGGGGACAGATGTTGGTTCCTCCTCACCTTTGATCCTGGATGTGTCAGAGGGCCTGGGAGTGGAGCTTCCTCTGGGTGTTGTGAGACTGGCTGTGGAGCTTGCACCCAAGGTCTACTCTGGACGGCAGTCCAGACAGACCGGCGAGATACTTTTTTAAACAATGTAGATTGCTGCATAGGTGCTTATGAGGTGCAGTGTGACTTAATACATTTACTCAATGTGCTGAAGTATTAGGTGAGAATAATTAACATCTGTTTCAGCTATGACACCTTTCTAAAGAAGGAGGAATAAAATTCCTCTTGCCATTTACTAGCATCTGCCTTCAACACGTATATATGTTTTAACACCCAGCAAAATAGAACAGTCTTATGGAGGCTGCAAAAAAGAATATACTGCTATTATATTGCAATTTAATACAATATATCTATTGTATGCTGAGTCATTTGACAATGAACATCTCACAGTGCAAGTGTTATAGCAGACTCTTGTCTTAGTTGGGGTCTGGACACCAGGTCTGATGAATCCTGCTGTCTCTTTTGTGTAGAACCAGGTCCTAGTCACCAGTACATGTCCTTATAGATTCTGTACTGTTGGCATCCTGCTCTTAAAATGACAACAAATCCATTCTCCATATATATATGATAGATGAGGTGGAAAATAAAACTCCTTAATACATTTTTTGATTCACACTATCCAAATAATTCTTGTGTGCAGGTGTGTGTGTGTGTGTGTGTGTGTGCGTGCGTGTGCATCTGTGTATACAGGTGCACTTAGCCCTCTGAGCACAGGTAGAGGCCAGAAGTTGCTATCAGGTGTCTTCCTCTAGGACTTTTCACCTTGTCTTCTGGGTAAGATTCCTCACTGAACCCAGATTTCACTGTTTCGTCTAGACTGGCCAGAGAGCCTCAGATATTCTATTCCTCTATCTGTGCCTTCCTACACATGGGATTACAAGTGTGAACCCCATTGACCAGCTTTTACGTGGGTCCTGTAGATCCCAGCACAGGCTTCCATTCCTGTGTAGTGGGCACTTTACCCACTCAGCCACCTTCCCAGCCCCAGAATAATTCACTATTAACTAGTATCAGTTTCAATGTTTCCTCTTTAAGTTATGTCTACTGTGACTGAAGTGTTGCTTGTTGCAAAATAAGTTACAGATCAAAAGGACAAGTCACTGATTAGACGTCCAGCATTTGCAAAACTCTTAGACTGGATGACTTCTGTGATCTTTCTGCCATGCTCTCTTCTCATAGGGGCATCAGGACTTGGGAGCTTAAGCACTAACTGGCAGGGTGAATCACATAAAGCAAGCTGTTTCTGCTGGCATCGATTTCCTCTGTGAATCAGCCATTCGAGGGATCTGGGTTTCTCAGCGAATTGGCTTTTAAATAACGAGCAGCAATCATCTATTTACCACTTACAGGTCCTTGGGGAAACTTGAATGAAGATGAAGTATTATGTAATAACCATAATGTATTTGCTATCTAATAGTCAAATATAACCCCTCTTTTGGGTCAGTGTGGTTCAAAAAACTGGATGTGATCTTTATAGCAAATTAAGTTTCCAGTGCTTGGGTTCAGGTGTGCTGATACAGAGTGATCAGGTGTATGGATTTATATGTTGTCCCTTCTGTCTCTGAGTCCTAGCAGAGGTCATCTCTCTGGTCATCTCGTCTGGCCATCAGTAAGATTGGTAGAGCTACCAAATTAGATAGTTCTTCTATGTGGAGCTTTATTAAATAAGAAATAAAGGAAACAATTGATATGGATATCCTGTTTGGACTGAGCACTCTGTCTCATATTCTCAGAATTTTGACTAGTTATGTATCTTGAATTGACTGCTGCCCACTGCAAAATGAAGCTTCTAGACCAAGGCTGAAAGCAGCCAAAGTCTATGAGCATGAGCTAAATATTTAGAAGGCAACTTGACAGCCTAGGCATTTAATAAAGAAACAGGAACAGGTTCAACTCTAGAGCAAGCATATGATCTCCCCAGCCATGGGCTTTTGCCCAACCAGGGTTACAGTACCAGATATATAATTCCTTCCTGTGATGAGGTCTCAAAGCTAATCAGAACATATTTCCTTTTCCCATAACTATTGTGCCATTATTCCACCACATGCACATCTTGCCTGGCAGGTCAGTAAGCTAGTTTTGGGTTTCCTGTACTAAGTGATGTCCCTCAGGCACCAGGCAGGTATCATTGTCATCAAGACAGTCTCTGAATTTACGGGCCGTTTTCTGCTACCTTACTGAAAATTCAACAGAGATGCATCACCTCGGGTTTTTTTTTTTTTCAGTTATTTTTTTCCTCTCTTGTTTTATTACTCGATTTTGCCCCCATTTTTCCATCAATATAATATTGTCAGTGTGTTCTTGGGAAAATGATGAGCTAAGTAAAATGTAGGAGTTCCAACTGGCTAATTAAGTCCTAAAGACTGTCAAATACAAGCACACATATTTATTATTCACAAAAGCTTTGTTTAGCTCCTAAATAGCTAGAGCGTATAACTCTATAGAGGAAAGTATAACTGAATACATAGGATTCTACTTTAAATTCTTATTTGCTTTTTCCCTCATCCAGCTTAATTTTTGTAATAAAAATATAATTATATCATTTACCCATCTGTCCAACTCTCCTTATCTGCCCTCCCTCTCAAAATTCATGTCATTTCCCTAATTATTATTGTTACATATTCATACATATAACATATTATATATACATGTTATACACACATATAAATACAAGCTGTTGAGTATGCCTTATATATATATATATGTATATGATGTATATGTATATTAATCCATGTGTGTGTGTGTGTGTGTGTGTGTGTGTGTGTGTGTGATTTTAAGGCTGACCTCTTCCCTGTTAGCATGTCCATTGAAGCTATCACTGTTCAGATATAATTTAGGCACTCATACTGATGATGTATCACAGGCATAGCTTCCCTCTCATTCTAGAAGACACAATACAGCAGGCTTCTTGCTCCCCTGAGTCTCACAATCTTTCAGGCCCTCTTCTGTAAAGATCCCTGGGCCTTATCCCATTCAGAAGGGCTAAGATCAACAAGACAAATAACCAAAAATGCTGGATGTAGAGCCCTCATTCACTCTTGGTGTGAATGCAGCCACTCTAAAAATCAATGTGGACAATTGAACTGGAAACTAAGGATTCTTTGGAAAGTCAGTTGTGTTCAATGGTGTTTTGCTGGGGCAAACACATGAAGGAGTGTTTTCCTGAAGTGGACACAGGTGTGAAAGGCTAAGGCAGACTCGTGAAGAAACATTTGGCTGAAGCAGGCACAGGAGAAAGAATGTTCTGCTAAAGAAAGCACATGAAAGGACACATGATACGTGATTCTTTGCTAACAAAATGCATGTATTGGTCCACCTTACACTGTGTAGTTGAGCTGCCTTTGTTGGGACTCCATAGAGAGAAATGCACCAAAAATCTTCTGGTGGTGTGCTGCTGTTTCTTGCCACTTCTGCGAAGTAGAAGTAGGGCTCATTGGCCAAGTGATTCCTGCTGAGTCAGGCAAGACACATGCTGAGACAAGACCCAGGAAGGATATGTGATGTTTGGAGGACATATACAAAAGACTCAATGGACAGTGACAGGGGCTGAGCTTGACTTGCTTGGTACAGCTAGCTGGGCAATGCTTCTTGGTCTCGAGTCTCCACTGGTCTTCACTTTGCTGAGAGAAGCACAGCCAATAACTTCTCCCGGCATTTCTCTGGGTCCCGCCTGTTGCCTCCTGCTGAGGCTGAGGTCTGGCGGTCTCTGCTAGGTGCCACCTCTGCTGAGTTGTGTTTGCTGTCCCAACTCTATTGAACTGGATTGCTGACGTATCCATGAAGTGTCGGAGTGGATGGAGCTGCTGCCGCACCTGTGAACTGAACTGCTGATTTCCAGACAACGTACATGGGAGTTGCTTCAAAGAACCTTTCTAAACAGGTCCACTTTTCCCTGCACCCTTTCTTTTCCACTACAGGGCTACAAAGGAGGCTAAAGGGTTTAAGGACCATCATTAAAAGTAAGTTTGGAAAAAATTAAAGATATAGACAATCCTCAAAAACCTACAAATAAATCTGTATGGTCCAGCTATACAACTCCTTGGCGTATGCCTGAAGAATTGGACAGTTTACTTCATGGATACTTCCTCAGCCGTGTTCATTGTAGCTCTATTCACAACAGCTAGGAAATGGAAACAGCCTGAAGGTCCTTCAGCTGATGAGTTGGATAATGGAAATATGGTAGGAAACATGAAATCATAACTATTACAGGCAAATGGATGAAACTATATTGGGTGAAGTAGCTCCACCAAGAAGGACAACGCCACCTATTCCGTCTTATCTGTGGTTCCTAGCACCAAATCTTCAAACGTAGTCCGTAACCTGGAGTAACGCAACAACAGAAATCAAGAAAGTAAGAAGTGACAACGGTAGAGGGCAAAAGTGAATGAGCATGAATGGTAGAGAGGAAAATAACAAAATACCAGTGATAAGGAGAAAATAAGAGAAGGGTGGGAACTTAACTGAAGAGAAGGAAGGTGGTATATACAGAAGGAGAGAGAGAGGAGGGATAAATAATAAATTACGAATAAATGTGCGATACATGTTTTTTTCCGTGGCTAATTATATTCTTTTCACAAGAGCCATAGTGTATCTGGCAGAAACCACAGTGTTAGGCATGAGAAGCCTTCTTCCAAGTTGTTGGTCGGAGGAGTCCAAGAGACTCGAAAACCAGTGTAGGTCACCGCTCTTGCCCTTCGTTGTCTCCCAGAAGTTGAAGGCAAGTCTTTATTGCTGAAGACACCGTGCATTTTAGACACAGGACTTCGCAGTTTGAGCTGGGTCTGATCTCAAATCCTCCTCCCCGAGGAGTAACTTTCATAGTACCTGAAGGTGTTATTAAAGCTGCCAATGGAGAGAAGCAAATAATAGTCGAAGCTAACCATGACACATATGAACTACATCAAGGACCAGCATGACAAAATGTCCCTAACGGTGCAACAGTAGGTATTATATATTGGTAAAACTAAACATTGTCTGATTGGACTTATGGCCTCCTTATCAGGAAGGAAATCATGCCTAGGGATGGAAACCTAATGAGCTGTCTGGGGCTTGTGGGATTATGAATCTTGTGGGAGAGCCTACTACTACCACTTCACTAAACTAGTATATTTCTTTTCCTAACTGCATTCTATGTAGTTATCCAAATACCCACAGTAAGTCTAGCTGTCATCATTTCACCAAAAGCAATTTACAGATTCACTACAATCACAATAAAAAACCACCACATTTGTCACATTTGAAGTAGAAAAAATAAACATCTTTAAACTCATATGGAATCAGAAAAGTATGCTGAAGGGATTACCATTTCAGATTTCAAGATATATTACAAAACTGTAGTAATAAAAACAGTGTAGTACTGACACAAAAGCACACACTGAACAGAACTGATGGCCCAAATACTATGTGTAGCTACAGACATCCAATATTTGGGGAAAGCAGTCAAAAGCATACATTAAAGAAAAGATAGCACCTTCAATAAATTTTATTGGGAAAACTGGGTGTCCATATGTTGAGGAATGGAATTAGACCCATAGGTATCACCCTGCAAAAAAAATAACTCTAAATAACTCTCTCCAAGCCTGAAACACAAAACTGCTTAAAGAAAACAGTACCCTATGAGATAAAGGTGTGGGAAAGGACTTTCTGAACAGGACTCCATTTGTCTAGGAGTAAAGGCTAGCAACTGACAACTGGGACCTCACAAAACTAAAAAGCTTCTGCTCAGCTTGGGAAATAATCAAGCTAGAAGGAAACCCATTTGTTATTTGGAAGAGGGTCTTTAACAGCTATACATCCAACATGGTTAATACCCATAATGCATAAAGAACCTAAGAGAGATTGAAGAAAGCAAAGGAGCCACTTAGAAATTGGCTATGCATCTCATAGGTAATGAGTAATGGCAGTCTAGCTAACAGAAATATCAGAACTGGCTGCAATGAAATATGTCAAAAATGCTCATCATGTTTAACAATTAAAAATGTCCATCAGAATAACTTTGAAATTTCATCTTACTGCAATCAGAATGTTTCAATTTTTGGATTCCAACTTTTTCTCTATAACTCAGGCTGCCCATGTAATCCTCAGCCTCCTAAATGCTAGAATTGTAGATGTGCACCACCATGCCTGGCCTGGCTGGGTCATTTTTATAAGGCTTTTTTGTTTGTTTGTTTGTTTCAGATTTGGCTACAGCAGGACATGAACATCCTCCTACTCTTTATGTTTAGTGATTGGCTGTTTAAATTCTCTTCACTGGAGAGCCTGAAAAGCATGGCCTCTGCACCTGAGGCCATGTCATTATTTCCCAGAAGGCACGGTCACTCTCACTCCTGTTTCTTCCTGGACAGTGATCTTACTGAATGGATGTCTTTGGTACACCCTGCACCTTCTACTTTTGCCTTTGTAAGGGAGCTTAGCATCTCTCCCTGAACATGAGATCCACACGCTATTGAGAAATCAAGGTCCAGGAATGTTGTTTAAGTTGTAATCTAAGCTTCATCAGCTGACCTAACTTGTTTGCAAAAGGGGCAGTTTAGCTCACTGGGAGAGATATATTTTATTCAGATGTAGAGAAAACTACCCCCAACACACACTGATCTCAGTACACAGAAATACCCTTTGCACCTTTGAACCTAAGACAACACTGAGTCACTTTAGCTACTTAGAGGTTAGCAATAGCCTCCAGGAGAACTTGAGACAAGCCACACTTTGTGGTCAGATACACCATGGCCAGCCTTCCTCCTGGTGAGCAGGTTCTGTCTGCTCTCTCACACTTATTACTGATATGTAAGTCTACTCTCATGCACATCTTTTGCGTGAGTTCTTCATTTCTTTGCAAACACATGCATAGTTATTTCTACGCTAATGACTGCTATGTGGCATGATAGAAATCTATCATCATGCAATATGGTATTTTTACAAGCTCCCTTGCATCAATGAAGCCAATTTACATTGCTAAAGAGGTTTTTTTTCTCCTCCTGCTTTCAAGTGAGAAATAGATGTCATTGGTAGGGCATGCATGAGGGGAATAAATAAAATCTAAGTGCAGGCTGTGTCCTTGCAATGCCTGTAGAACTGCACATATGCAACTACATGAATGAAGATTAGGCCCAGAAGACACTTGGACCTAATTCCAACCAAAGGAAGGAGACTGTAATAGGAGGAGAGTTTCTGTGGCATCCCTCTCTGTTTTACACTTATATTTTAGCTGCATCTTAAGTGATGAGGTGAATCAGCAGTTTTCTTAGCTTTAGTAGTCCTGTTAACAGTTCTCCCATGAAAGCATGAGGAAGAGACCAGGCAGCTGAGTGCTAGAGAGCGAAGCCCCCTAGGCTTCCCAAGGCAAAGTGATTTGGGGGTTTAGATGTATTTTTGAATCCTGTTGTAAAGTACCTTAGCCTACAGCATTACAAGTATTACTAAGAGCTCCATTGTCCAGCAGGAAAAGGAACCCATAGCCACTAGGAACAACAGTATTTGATCATCAGTGAAAGAGAAACAAAATGCTTTGGCCTGTACCATGGTGCCCCTAAATTTTGATCAAACACACAGCAAGTCAGCTAAGTGACATTTGAACAATGGTGCCAGGGTAGAAGTAAAGTGTGGCCAGTGTGACTGTTAAAAATGATGGGCACATTAAGAGATGGGAAGGACCACTCAACTCTAGCTATGATGCCCAGGGAAAATAGAAGATCTTGAATTCAGCACTTTACATGGACTTTTTGTTCATTGTTAATATTTTATGCAGGCAGAAACAACCATCTCTCTTTTGTGGTTAAAAGTATTAGGGCGTCCAATCACCAAAAGGACTATTCCAAGTTCCCTTTTCCAGGCCACTACTATCCCATAGCCCTCTCTATCCACCACTTAAGTGTTACATCTCAAGAATACCACACAAATGGAATCCTGTAGTATATAACTTCAGAGATTTTCTCTTTTTTGAGACAAGAGCCTCACTATATAATTCAGGCAAACACTGAACCACTATACAGACTAAACTGGCCTTGAACTCACAGAGATATATTTGCTTCCTGAATGCTTGGATTAAAGGTGTACACCACCATATTTAACACAGACACACCTGCACACACACACACACACACACACACACACACACACACACACACACCTGAGCAACTTGGGCTATTGCATATATAGTGTTAATTTTACCTTTTGTTGGTGAATGATGTCCCATGGTATGGACAGAATAGTTTAGTCACTTATTTAAATGTGTGTTAGTTGTGTCCACTCTGACTACAACAAATAAGGTTTCTAGGCACATATCAGTTTTTTGTGGAAATAAGTCCTAATTTCCCTGGGCTAAGTTATTATAAAATATTTGGTTGGTGATGTAATAAGTGACTCTGAAAATTGGCAAATTTTTTATCCCCATTTAATAAATGACTAACTTCATTCCTCTAATCTTTATCAGCAGTTAGAGTTGGAGATATATACATACGGTGTGGTGGTTTGCTGTATGTATGTGTGCATGTGTGTGCACATGTGTGAACGACTACTTGCCTACATGAAAAGGTTAGAAAAAGATATTAAATGCCTTGGTCTATCACGATCTATCTTATTCCTTGAGACAGGCTCTATCATCGAATCTGAGGCTCATTGTTTTAAGTAGATCCACAGGCCAGAAACCTCATCAATCCTCCTATCTCCGCCCTCCACACTACCAAGTTTACAGACTAAAGTACTGTGCTATGTGACCTCTCATGTGGGTGCCGCTCACTTGAACTGGAGTTCTTATGCTTGGGCAGGAAGCTGTCTCATCACTGGGACAGCTCGTCAGCCCCCAAAGTGGTCATTATTTTTAACACCATTCTGACAGATTTGGAGTGTGGTTCTCTGGTGCAATTTGCTCATAATTCGTGGTGTAGAACATGTCTCTTGTGCTTACTTGACATCTGTATGTTTTCTTTAGTGGAGTGTTCCTTCAAGTCTTTTATACATGTACTAATTGGGTTATACCTTCATGTTCTTCTAGTATTACTATGTTTTAGCATGTGTATGTATGCATTCTATATATTAGTCCTCTGTTTCCTATGTTGTATGGATCATGCTTTTGAGTTAAGTCTACTAGTCTAGTCTATTTGTTTAGTCCTACCTCTTGAATATAGACACCTTTTGTTTTCTAAAAAGCGACAGAAAGCTTAGGCATGGGATGCATTTTTCACAGTAAAGAATGAGTAAGGAAGAGAAAGGGGTCTAAATTGGCTTAAGATTGGTTAGTTTGAATAATTTCAAGGACTCCCGGTGTGGTGGCTTCACCAGTAGTCTGGATTCTGAACCTAGACTGCTATGTGCAAAGGACCAGCAGTGCAGGGTTCAAGGGCCTGAGAAAGAGGTCAGTAGACATGTGGGAGATGGAGTGACTCATCTGCCTGTAAGAAGACAGCTTCCAGGCTCCCC
>JADRCD010164722.1:13811-27002 GCA_019843815.1 Montemys delectorum | reverse complement strand
AACACAGATCTACACATTATGATTCATAAAAGTAGCAAAATTACAGTTATGAAGTAGCAACACAAATAATTCTATGGTTGGAGGTCAGGACAACATGAAAAATTGTATAAAGGGTCAAAGCCTTAGGAAGGTTGAGAACCATTGGTTTAAAGTCACAGAGGATCTGGAGGGGCAAAAGTCATAGACCTTGTCTTATTCTTAGGAGCCTGGTATCCCATTGGAGAGATAAGCCTGACTGTCAAACTTAAAAAGGTTTGACAAAATACAGTAAGTCATAGGGTAAGGCTGTAAGAAAACAGGAATATATAATAGACCTGTGCAAATAAGAAATGTCACTGTATAATGAGAAAGATGACCACCTTACGTTACTGTATTTATATACTTTATCTCACTCGATTCTCTCAAGAGGCACATAAAGCACACAGGAAAAAAATTGTAAGATGAATTTTCAAGCACAGGAAAGCCAAAATTTGGGGAAAACAGGAACCTGGCATGGCCACACATTAAATCGCAGAGACAGACCTTGGGTCCCATTGCTATGCCCACTGATGCCCATGGGAGTATAAAAGATAACCATGCTGTCACCAGGCCCAGATCAGAAACCAGACAGGGTCGGAGGTCTTGTTGAGACAAGAGCGTTCTGGGTATCCTTATACAAAACCCAAGAGACACTGAGCAGATTGAGACTTCCCAGAGAAAAGAGGCCTGGGCTAAAAGTCACAGCCTTCATCGGCTCCATCAGTCACAGCTTTCCATCACATATTTGGTGCTAGGCCTTGGGAAGACTGATATAAAACCCACTGTCCCTGGGGGTGGTCCAATAGCAGGGCATTAGTCTAGCATGTGTGGTGCTCTGTACTACAAGAGTAAAAGCAAAAGAGAACAGTCCCTGGTGTCAATATCTTAGCCCCTAAGGGAAAAAGGAAGTTGGGAATCAATCGGTGAGTGCTTTGTGATGCTGTCCATGCTGGGAAGCCAGGCAAGGCTATGGAAAGAGCAAAGGATTTGATTAGAATAATGGGAAAGCAGAAGTTAGCCAGAAAGAAAAGGATGTCCTATGTCACAGGCAGAGGGAAGATCTAATCAATGGTCATTCCCTTGAGAAGTTTGCTCCAGCCTGTGCCTGTCACTCTGTGTGCAGGGAGGCCAGACTGCACTGATGTTAGGAGTCAGCCACGACCGGGAGGACATGGTTCAAGCACTACTGAGCTGCCAGGCAGATGTCAACCTGCAGGACCATGATGGATCTTCTGCCCTCATGCTGGCCTCTCGCCAAGGCAACGCCGACCTGGTACGACTGCTCCTAGCACACCCAGCCTGCAACAGCAGCCTGACTGACAAGGTAAGACTTACAGGCAGTTAACCAGTAGGTATTTAACACCTGTCCTGAAAAGTGTCTTGTCAGCCATCAGAATTCAGGAAACCATATGGCCGTAGCAATAAAATCAACCTCATAAGGCTGGTGTAGGCTTTACATTTGATAATGGGTGGTAAATGGTCATAGCCACACTGCTGTGAAACTCACAAGATTAAAACACTGTGCTGGGGAAATATGTCCAGGCTTGGCTTGGCCCTGAGCTTCCACTGTCAAAACCAGCAACTTGGATGGGATAGTTCTGTGTCCTGGGGAGACTCTGGGAAGCCAGATGATGACATAAAATTTATAGAGACAACATTAAACTGACAATACCTCCATGGCACAGATCTACTTCATGGAATGATTCATTCTGCCAAGCCTGCCTGATGCTGCACAGTCAATGACAGTCCCTTTAAATGACAGTCTCATACTGCCCACATGGTAGAATCCAACTCCACCCTAAGCTTGTGCCAATGACTGATGCACCATCACTCTGCTATCACACTGAAGGGGCTCAGCCTTGCTGCTGAATTCCTCATATGTAACAAAACACTTGGTCAGTAACTCAATAAGAATTGAATGAATGAGCTCTAAACTTAAGGGTTCAGTCACAATAAAGTGGCCATGTTTCTGATCATTACAGTGGGTCACATTTTTAGAGCACTTGGGGGAGCTAATCTTCAACTGGCCATCACTCCTGCTCTTCCCAAGAGTACAGCAAGCAAATCTTTGAGCAGAAATTCAACCTCAGGCCTGACTCTAGTATCATTATGTTGGCATCATGGTTTCACACTGTAAAGTGGCATCTTTGTACTTAACATCGAAGTTCAAAGGCAATGAAACTCTCAAGGTGAATAAAGAGGCCACTGCTATGCAAGGACGACACCTCTTCCTGGATGCTGTTGGAGCCACAGAGAGTGATCGTCAGCAAGTCGAGTGGAACCCCTACAGTGATAGCTCTTGTACAGCCCTTCCTCCATTTCTGAGTACTTCAGAGTGCACAGGCTCTCCTGTTTTCACACAGAATTAGTAGTAGAGGATCTGGGAATGGAGTCTCCTTTTCCAAACAGGCAGTGAGACAGAGGATCTGTGTTGAGGAGCCCGCTGTGAGCTGTCTTAATCTGAAGTAATCCTGAACTTCCAGTAGCCCAGAAGTAATTACTGCTTTTGTCTGGAAAAAGCCTGAGAAGAGACGCCTATGGGTAGGCCTGAGCCTTAAAGATCCCTGGCTGGCCAGAATAATAAACCAGGAAATGAGAGCCCCTCTTGGGCCCACATAGTGGTCACAAATAAGAGAACTACGTGGCTTTCTGGAGGTAGAGGAAAAAACATGAGGGAGATAGCTTAGCTATGACTGTTAGAACTGACTTTAAACTCAGCATTCATGAGTTTGAATCTGAGTTCAGGAACAAAGCGCCTTCTGATAGATGAACAGATCACCCTGAGTCTCTGTATACATCTGCGAAATGGGTATAGTGACTAATTACCCAAATGCTTAGTGTTGTTAAGCCATAGCTGCTGGCTGGAACTGTGACACCTAGAGCAAAGTCCCAAGTATATCAGTAGATGGGGGGGGGGGGGGCTTGGCATTTGCAAGTGTCTGCTGGGCATAAGCAGAATGAAAATCTGAAGTCAAGAAAGCCAAAGGAGGGAGGGAGGCTAGTCCCCAATTGAGAAGCCAGTTGTCCACCAATCTTAATTCAATCTTGTGGTCCTCAGAAGGAGGGACATTGTTATCCCGAGGAAGTTTGGTAGTGTCTGGAGACATTTTTGTTTGTTACAAGTAGACAAGGAAGTGCTCCTGGCATCTAGAGCCATGGTGTTGATAAACACCTGCAGTGTACAGGAACAGTGAAGAATTATGAATTCCCTGGACCAAGTCAGATGTGGTCACACACACCTTTTATCTCAGCACTCAGGAGGAAGAGGCAGGTGGACCTCTGAATTCAAAGCTAACTTGGTCCAAAAGCAAATTCCAGGATAGCCAGGGCTACACAGCAAAACTCTGTCTCTTAAAAAAAAAAAAAAAAAAAAAAAAAAAAAAAAACCTGGTCAAAGGTTGGGGCAGGGAGAGCCAGGGCAGCACCAAGGAGCAGGCCACTGCAGAACAGGGCCTGGGCCCAGTGCTGGATTTGGAGCTGAAGTGAAAGAGAAAGCCTGCCAGTGTGGTCTTGTACAGGACTTGTAGGAGTCATGCAGGGTCCAACCACACTCTCCTCCTGGGTCAGGCCTGACTGAGGATTCCCACTTCAGCTTCCTCTGAGCAAGGGAGAGCATGTGGTTTCCAGCAGCTGAGGGAGGGAGAGGAGAGCCGTTGATGGGATCCACCAAGGACCAAGGCTGGTACCTAGTGCCAGCTCTCATCAGGACACCGTCATCCCAGCAAGCACCTGTCTTGGAGTCTCAGAGGTCCACGGCACAGATCTCCTGGAGACTCATGTTCAGAAATGGTTTTCTCTCATCAACAAAGTTCGATAAAAAAAATACAGAGAACTGCAGGCATTTTCCTTAGGCTTAGGAGCCAAGTGGGTGTCAGGAAACTGCTATGCTTTCTCTGGGGACCTTCGGCATGACAAGGAGTGTAGTGAGACCTGAGCACCAGCTGCCAGCTTCTCCCTGGGAACAGCTTATTTGGAAGATATTGCAGAATATCCATCAAATGGGAATGTTTCTGAGTCAGAGATTACACCTTGATCATCATTACCTGATGCATAATGGGTTCATGATGAGTTCTTATCTATTGAAAGACACTGCAGCACACACACAGGTGCACACACACAGAAGCAGGCACACACACACACACACACAGGCACACACACAGAAGCAGACACACACACACAGGCAGGCACACACAGAGGCAGACATACACAGGCAGGCAGGCACACACAGAGGCAGACACACACACACAGGCAGGCACACACAGAGGCAGACACACATAGGCAGGCAGGCACACACACACATACACACACACACACACGCACACGCACATGCACACGCCATCTGTGCAAACCCTCCACTCTTCAACTCACAGTCAAGTGCATGCGGAGCCTGCAGTGTTGTTGAGTACTGTTCACTAGATCCAGCTACTGCAGGAGCCTCCTTGTCTCCTTCCTTCCCCAGACTGCAGGAAATATTTACATTTAGGAGACACTCTCCCTGCCTAGGTGGTCTCTTTTTCCCACTTCCCATCCTCCACGTCTTCAGCTGAGAAGCCGGCAGATGGAGGCTGTCACCTCCAGATGGACTCTGTCAGAAAATACATAGCCTCTGGGACTGGCCCTGTGGCACTTTCCCATGGAAACAGGCACCACACACTCTGTTTACATAAAGCTCTGGATGGCAAAGGCCAGCTTGGAACACAGAGTAAAGACAGCCCTCCCTCTCCCCCAGACAATGTAGGATTCCCTGCTGAACAATCCCTTCCGCCTCAACAGCGTGTGGACTCCTTGCTTTAAAAACTTCACCTTGTTCCAGGTTTGCTCAGTCAAAGAAACAACTCCGTAGGATTGCTTGACTCCTTTATCAACTTGAAGCAACACTCCCGTGTTGTCCAGCTTTCAACACTGCTTAGGGCTGAGCAAGGCCAGGCAGCCTACCTATGCCAGGATGCAGCAGGGACCAGGCCAGACAGCTACTGAGCTTAGAGAGAGAGAGACCAGATCTGATCACATGACTTAACAGATTCCAGCCTAAAGAAATATCAAGTTAGGACAGGAAACAGCAAATTCAGGGCTAGCCTGGGATGCTCATCAGGTCACTGTTTCCGCAAGAAAGGAATTGCTGGAGAGATGGCTCCAAGGTTAAGAGTGTACACTCCTTTTGCAAAGGATCCTCAACTCCCTAAGACCCACAACAAGTGGCTCACAATGCCTCTAAGCCCCCAGGGCTTTTCAGAATGCTGGCTGCGGGCTTGTGCCCTGACTGTCCCCTTGGAGCTCACTCTCCAACACCCAGGTGTGTGGACTTTCCCTCCATCTCTGTACAACCAGCAGTCTAAGGAGAACGCCACGGGTCCAGCTTCTTTAGACTGCAGAACCCACAAGCTCTTCACGTAGTGAGTGGATTACGCAGTGGAGAAAGCTCAGTGACTTCAAGTCAGGAATTGTCAACATGTACAAGTGCTGTGAGCTCGCTTCTGGTCCTAAGGAAACAATTAACAATGAGAGGGTGCTGGGCAATAGCCCAGTCGGTAAAGTGCTTGCATTGTAAGCCTGAGGACTTGAGTTCAATCCCGGAATTGTAGCTCATGCCTATAATGGGGCTCACTGACCAGTTAGCCTTGCCTACTTGGCAAGTTCCAGACTAGTGGATGACCCTGTCTCAAAATGAACAAGGTATACAATACCTGAAGAGCAACACCCTGTGTTGAGCTCAGGCCTCCAAATGCGCGAGCGCGCGTGCACACACACACACACACACACACACACACATACACACTCGTGTGTATATGCACAGATGAACATGTACACATACAAACACGCACATACACACAAGCACACGCCCACACATGAGGAGAAAAGGCTTTTTCAGTAAGTTTATGACTGTGGACACAGGAACAAACAAGCTTGCAATAAGTTGAAATTTTCTGGTATATTGTGGGCTGTTTCAACAGCCTATGAGGAGACATGCATTCTGAAGACAAACAACAGGGAAACATCTCCTAGCACACCACGGTAATTTACAATAAAGGGGGATTCTAGATAGATGTGCGCCCCCATCCCACTACTCTAAAACCAGCACCAGGTTTGCACCAGAGAGAACACAAAGAGAACACATCAAAATGCTAATGCTCACTTAGATCTGTGTATTCAGAGAGGGACGGTTGTTTTCTTTCCTATATGTTCCAATTTTCTTAAGTGTGGAGGGTCTGGCAACCCTTTCTCTGTTCCCACTGGCACAGATGCCCCAGAGGGTGGCTCCTGTGGAAGGGACCCTCCTGTCCCATGGCCTCCATGCCATTTGAGTTACATCCACTCCGGGGTCACCTGATGTTTCTAACACCCTCCTCAGCAATGCCCCCACGCTTCCCTGAGTGGAGAGGCAGATAGAATGATTTTTTTCCTTTCTTCCCTGCAGGCTGGCCGTACAGCTTTGTCCATCGTTCTGAATTCACCTGCCCACATGGAAATTGCAGAGCTTCTGCGGGCCCACTTGGAGCAGGGCAGGTCCCTGGGGCCGAAGGAGCTGCAGAAGAATTAGCAGCCAGGAACAAAAGGTTCCTTTTTTTGGACTTCTCCCTTGCCCTTAGAGAGGGCCGGGGTCATAGCCAGAGGGCCACCATTCAAGACAGAAACTATGTCAAATATGCACAATACATTCCCTTCATATAATTCTGCTCATTAGGATGCTTGGTAGTGTTCTGCCTTAGGGCCAAGCCCCCCAAACTACATAGGGTTCAGAGCAGGGTTCGAGGTGCAGAGTGCAGGCGGCAGTGGAGTCGTCCAGAAATTCAAAACATCTTCAGCTTTGAATTCCTCATGGCATTGCCTTTGCAGCCCTGTGTAGCAAGCGGGTGGGTCAGGGCACACTTGCACAGTAGAAAAAGCAATACTTTTTACATGGAGTCTTAAAGCGCACTGTCTTTTTGTTTTTAATCAAGTATTATACAAGTATGTCCCAGGGACTATGCATGTCTAGAGAGAATGGCAGAAGGATCTAAATTCAGGCAAAGTAGGACTAAGTCCAGTGATGTCGATGCCAGGATGTGAGACTTTCGAGTACCCCAGGGGTTCCTATTCCCTCTTTGGAAGTAAACAGAAAAAACAATCCGATGCATGCTTGACGGAGTCCAGTGACTTCACCCGTTCCCAGCCTATGAGAGAAGCAAATGAATTGGCCAGCTTCTTGCTGGGAATAGGCCACTGTAGAAGTCAACATTGTTCACCCGTCTCTAGAAGCACAGGGTCCCTACAAGCACGTACCAGCTCTGAGAACGTCGTGTCTCCTTAGTACACAAACATCCAGACTGGGCTAAGGAGCAGCCAGCCAGGGCAGGACAGAGCTCTCTTGGGACTGACGTTTCTCCCAGAGATAGTTCTTTCCTGAGCGTCCATATCCCCTGGGGTCCTGTACATGAAAGGTTCATAATCATAGCTCTGAAAGTCTTATGCAAACACACACACACACACACACACACACACACACACATATATTTCCTTCATATAAAAGGAAGAGCATCAAAATTGGTGATCTGAACACTGAAGACACTAAAGCCAGGATTCTCATTGGGGCTGGGATGCCTATTTGCTTGGTACCCCTTGGCTGAGTCACAAAGCCTTCATGGGTAGCAGCTTCATCATCCCCAAAGTGGAAGCGACCATACAACCTACCTCTGGGAGTCTCCATAAGAAACGCCATGAAGAAGTTTTGGAATCGGATGATAACCCAGAAAGGCTGTCTTCAGAAATTCTGCAGCGAAGGCCTTCCCACAGTGTGATTTGTGAGAGATGCCCAAAATCCCCCGTATGGATGCTGCTTAGAGATGGGAAGAATGGCAAAACAGATGAGCTTTAAAAAATGCTGTAAGGATTTATTCCAATGTCAAAACGCAACTGTAAAAGCAAACGCATACTTTAATAAATGTTAGCTCTGTGCTTTGCAAAGGTTAATGTGTATCCAGCAGGGATCTTGTTATGCAGTAGGTCTGAAACGAGGCCTGAGTTTCTGTGTGTCTAACTGGGCCCAGGGGATGCCAATGCGTCAGGCCACAGCCACGCTTCGAGCAGCACAGCTCCAGCCTGCCCGTTTTGTTTATAAATTAAAATGTTGCCTCTCAATTGGTCTCAAGATTTCTTTGCTCTTAATTCTTGGGAACTTGCAATGCAAACCTGTATTGGCTAATTTCTTTTTGCTATGACAAAATACCCAAGGAAGAGTACTTATGAAGAAAAAGAGGATATTTATTAATCCACAGTTTTAGAATCTAATAGGCGTGGTTGAGGATCTGGGGAGGCCTATGACAGATGGTAGGAGATTGCCTAGAGGAGGAAGGGATGACAGTTGGGTATAGGGAGCACAGTTGGATGTAGGGAGCACGGCATCAGGGTGCAATCGGGATTTTGAGCAGTGATCTTGTGACAGCTGCTCTGGGCTCCAAGAGAGATACTTTAAATACCATTGACAGTATGCCTCCAGTTGACAGCATGCCTGCTCATTAAAGCTTGGCACTTCCCAGTGCTAGGGTAGGGGATGACATGCTGTAGAAACCATCATAGCCAGAGGGTCATGGAACCCCATGGAAGAGGCTTTGAGCTGAATTCTAAGGTGTTAGCCAGGGTGCCCTAGAGGGAGCAGTGGGGTTGCAGATGTGGCAGGGGTAAAGGCACGTGGTCCCAAAATCAGAGGACTTCAGATGACTTCAGTTTTGGTCCATGGGACAAGAGATTTGAAAGAGAAGACAGACAGTCTTGTTTGTTGTATTTTGATATTAGAGATTTGGACTTGAGCCAATCTGTGTATGTCTCACAGATTTACTCTTTTCAGAAAAACACACATATGCACTAAGCCCTACTCTTAAAGTCCCACTGCTGGAGACTCAAAGTGGAAAGGGGCTTGCTCCCAAACCTGAAGACCTAAGTTTGCTTCCGAGGACCCACATGGTGGAAGACAAGGACCAACTCCGGCAAGTTGTCCTCACCTTGATCATTCAGTTCCCAGATAAAAGATGCAACCTTTAATCTATAATACACCTTTATCAGGACTAAAGCAGGGCAGATATCTCCCCTCTATGCTATTAGAATCTACTTTCCTATCCATAACTCTGAGTTCTTACTTACTATGGTCCATCTGGGCTGCTCTGAACTCCAATAGGCCAGCCCTCGTGGCCATGATTTTAAAATTCTTACCCCATAGTTTCTTCTCTTCTCTCCCCTTCCTCTCTCATTCTCTGGTCTCCTCAGACCCCAAGCCAGGAAACCCCAAACCCCACCTATCTCTATTCTGCCCAGCTTAGACTGTAGACATTTTTATTCAGCAACCAGAGATTACTTGGGTGGGGAAGGGGCGAAGTCACACAGCATCACTTAGATCTATATGCAGACTCTCTGGTCCCTGGGGGTAACCAGGCCTTGGGGGCCAGTATTTAGCATTACAATATATAAGCAGAAGACCAAACCTCAAAAGAGATGTAGCTGAGAGATACAGCACTTGTATGTTTGAGGCTCTTGGGTTCCTTTCTGGTAGGGGAGGGAGAAGCATTACTAGAGATAGTGGGAGCCATTGAAGAATTTCTAAACACTGAAGCCATTCAATCAGAAGTGAGACTGGAAGCAGGAGCACCAGTTGGGAGTCTCTTGTGAGCCGCTGGGTATAAAAGCAGTAAGAGCAGTAAGGCCTGCTGGGAAAGGCACCAGGAATGAGGGTGTACCAGGATGTGGTACACACTGAATAACAGGAGTTGATGTCACCGTTATCCCCAATACCTCTGCTTCCTGAGTTAAAGGATCCCCAACTCACTACCAAGGACAGAGCCTCCACTTCCCAGCTTCCTTTGCAGTTTACTATGGCATCTTGACTACACATGGATAGTGAGATAGGTGCAAAGTGACGTGCACAGACTTCAGGCAAAGGGAAGGGACATGCACCTTCCCTTTCCCATTGGCCAGGATGCTATAGCCATCCAGCTTGATCCATAAAGATGAGGCTAATACCCCCCCCCAACAGAAAAGGAGTCAGAAGGAGATGGGGTCCTGTCACACCTCCTCGGAGCTGCTTATTCCTTTTTTGAAAAAAATCCAGACGTATTCTCATCCACTGTCCACTGGGACCCCTCCTGAAATAGACAACATTCTTGAGACCTCAAGACAGTCCAAAGGTGTGATGGTTTGTATGTGCTCAGCCCAGGGAGTGGCACTATTAGATGTGGCCCTGTTGGAGTAGGTGTGTCACTGTGGTTATGGGCTATAAGACTCTCACCCTAGCTGCCTGGAAATGAGTCTTCCACTAGCAGCCTTCAGATGAAGATGTAGAACTCTCAGCTCCTCCTGCACCATGCCTTCCTAGATGCTGCCAGGCTCCCACCCTGATGATAATGGATTGAACCTCTCAACCTGCAAGCCAGCCCCAAATATACGTTGGCCTTTATAAAACTTGCCTTGGTCATGGCGTCTGTTCGCAGCAGTAAAATCCTAACTAAGACAGAAGTTGGTACCAGGGACTGGGGTATTGCTGTGTTAGGCCTGACCATGTTTTTGTTTGGAAGAATGTGGATTTGGGGACTTTGGATTTGGAAAGCTATTGGATGTTTTAAGTGGGGCTTAATGGAATCTTAGTAGGAATATGGAAGACACTGTTGCTGTGAGTGATTTGCACTGTGCAGACCTGGCCCAAGAGGGTTCAATGGAGAACTTCAGTGTGTGGCCTAGAGATTGTTTTTGTGATATTTTGGTGAAGAACATGGCTGCCTTTTGCCCTTGTCTAAAGAATCTGCCTGAGGCTAAGGTGAAGGGACTCAGATTAATTGCATTGACAGAGGAAGTCTCAAAAATGCCCATCATAGACTTTGTTCTCTAGTTAGGTCTCATGAAGAGCATTTTAAACAAGCATAGCAAGCTGAGAAAGAAAAATATATAAAATGTATGGTTGGAGTATTAAAGAGGCTCAAGGAAGTGGAATGGGGCTGAATCCTGCATTCAAGGATATTAAATTGAATTAAGGGATGGTAACCTTGGGGCAGGATCCTACCCAGAAAAGTTTAGGTCCAGGCTTGGCAGAACAAGCCTTTAATCCCTGGATGCAAAGGCAAGCATATCTCTGAGTTCAAGGCCAGTCTTGACAGAGCAGCTTCTAGGCAAAGAAAAGCTTAAGTCCAGGCATGGTGGTACACATCTTTAATCCTGCATTAACAGGAGACAGAGAGATGGAGATTTCTGAGTTCAAGGTCAATCTACAGAGCAAGTTCTAGGACAGCTAAGCTTAGGCAATTGAAGAAATTGGAAAACAGAAAGCTGGTAATGATGTAATTGAAGAGGGCCATGCTCTAGTCCCATGAAGCAGCAGAACTAGATAGTTTTGGCCATGTGGTCAAGAACAGAAGGGACTACTGGGACAATTGACGCTGGTTAGGTGGAGCTAAGAAATTAATGGTGATTAAGAAGAGACCAGTATCACTGAAGTGAAATCTTCTGGGAAGTGTTTTCTGAGAGCACAAAGAAGCTATGTTCCAGAGATAGCCAAGGTTGTACCTCAAGCTGTAGCTGTACGTGGTAATGTGTAAGTGTCATCCAGGTGGTACTGGCTTTGACAGCATGAAGGGGTCATGAAGAGCAGCTGAGGCTTGGCACTGTGAGAGGCCATGAAAGGCCATTGGTAAAGGTGCAGCCTCACTGTAGTTGATGGCCCAGGACTGAAAGGGTCATGTAAAGGATTTGAGGCTTGTCACCATGAAGAGAACCTTTGAGAGGCTACTGGTGAAGCCTAGTTGCAGCAGAAGACCCCAGTGTATTGGAGAAGCCAGTACCGTGGGATGATCACTAAGAGCAGCAGTGGCAGTGGAGTAGATCAACCTGAGCTTAGAGTGCTACAGAGAGCAGAGCTGGAGAAGTGAGGCCAGCCCTTTGGAGGAGCCCAGAGGATCATGCGTGGATCCCAGACACTGAAACAAGAAGCTGTAACACTAAAGTTGACTTGGAGACCCCAAGATGTTCAAGATGCCAGAGCTGTGGGCTATCTGCTGAGGAAAGCTGCTAACAGGGAGTGGAATACACCTAGGAGAAAGTTTGTTGCAGTCAACAAAAATGAAAAAGGAGTTGGAGATCTGAAGACCACTTTGACATCAGACATGGAGATGCAGAGTTTGGAGTTTGCCCAGCTGGTTTCCTGTCTTGCTTTGGGGATTACAGTTAAGTGATTGGATGAATCTCAGAAGAGACTTTGAACTTTGGACTTTTTTTTTTCTGAGACAGGGTTTCTCTGTGTAGCTCTGGCTGTCCTGGAACTTACTCTGTAGACCAGGCTGGCCTCAAACTCAGAAATCCGCCTGCCTCTGCCTCTCAAGTGCTGGGATTAAAGGCATGAGCCACCACTGCCTGGCCTAAACTTTGGACTTTTAATATTGTTGAGACTGCTATAGCCTCTGGGGACTTTGGAAGTTGGACTAAATGTATTTTGCCTTATGCTATGTTTAGGTATGGCCCCCACAGACTCATATGTTTGAACAAACCTATGGAGGCCAGGGAGTGGAATGTGATTTGTATATGCTCAGCCCAGGGAGTGGCACTATTAGAAGATGTGGCCCCTGTTGGAGTAGGTGTGTCATTGTAGGTATGGGCTATAAGACTCTTACCCTAGCTGCCTGGAAATGAGTCTTCCACTAGTAGCCTTCAGATGAAGATGTAGAACTCTCAGCTCCTCCTGCACCATGCCTTCCTAGATGCTGCCAGGCTCCCACCCTGATGATAATGGATTGAACCTCTCAACCTGCAAGCCAGCCCCAAATATACGTTGGCCTTTATAAAACTTGCCTTGGTCATGGCGTCTGTTCGCAGCAGTAAAATCCTAACTAAGACAGAAGTTGGTACCAGGGACTGGGGTATTGCTGTGTTAGGCCTGACCATGTTTTTGTTTGGAAGAATGTGGATTTGGGGACTTTGGATTTGTTCCCAGTAGTAGAACCCTAACTAAGACAAAAGACCTCAGGATAGAAAAGCCTTTTTGATACTGGACATTCTAGAGGCACAGGCAGGCAGAACTCTGAGTTCTTGGTCACCCTACTCTACAGGATAGCCAAGGTTACACAGTGTAACCCTGTTATGGGGGAAGGGAAAGGAAAGGAAAGGAAAGGAAAGGAAAGGAAAGGAAAGGAAAGGAAAGGAAAGGAAAGGAAAGGAAAGGAAAGG
>JADRCD010164722.1:0-13801 GCA_019843815.1 Montemys delectorum | reverse complement strand
GGAAAGGAAAGGAAAGGAAAGGAAAGGAAAGGAAAGGAAAGGAAAGGCCTTTTTACAAAACCTTGTCTCCCGTCAGGGTGTCATGGATGTCTACGATACCAGGCCCTGGTCCACAGTGATGGTGGAATTGCCAGCCCACAGCCCTGCAGAAAGTGTAGCCTATGCCACCCCGGCATATTTCAGGATATGGGCTGTCCATGTCTGAGCAGCCAGAATTAAGCAAATCTACTATGAAAACCTGAGCAAAACCTCTTAATTGTTTGAGCAAGTCGAGAGAACACAGTCTCCTGCAGCAGTGCTGGTTAATTTGTGGGAAAGGACTGAAGCCAGAGAGAAG
Source organism: Montemys delectorum (assembly GCA_019843815.1). Lineage (NCBI taxonomy): Eukaryota > Metazoa > Chordata > Mammalia > Rodentia > Muridae > Montemys > Montemys delectorum. Next base: position 13,464 of record JADRCD010164722.1, on the reverse strand, counting down.
TGAGATTCCAGGAGAGGGTGAATTTTCATGAATAGAGATCAAGAGGGGTTGAAAGGAGGAGCGAAGAGCCATCATCAGAGACCAGATGAGCAAAGTATGCTGATGGAGTAGGTGGAGAATGGGAGGGAAGCCAGTCATCCTAGGCTGCATCACAAGGGCAGCCTACAGGAAAGCTCATCTTAAAATATAGACCCTAGGCACCACCTGAGCCAGTCAGCTGTCTCCTAAGAACCCCAAAGCTGGTATTTAATAAATAGCTCCACCCCCCTGCACCCCTACCCCCCCCCCCATATCTGGGTTGTAATATAAAGAGCTCTGAAGCCCCTGATCATGCATCAGCCATGTGCTTGGTGCAGACGTTCAGAGCAAAGCAAGATGAGAAAAACAGGGCAATCTGTGCCATTAGGAAGGTACCTGTAGATGCCTACCTTCAACTACGGGAACTTTATTCTCCCACCCCCTGTAGGTGTACAGCACCATGACAGGAAGCAGCAAAGGCAGGTGTCCGTGGAACAGTCTGCTGCTCAATGCCAGCTGCAGCGTGGGGACCAGAGCCTCCTTGGTCCTGGAAGCAGGCGATACATGCACTGTGGGCAGCCTATATAACAGCATGAAGGGCCAAGCTTAGTCTCTCCCTAGACCCCGCCCCTAACAAAAGCAGCATGCACTAGACATAGTGCTTCAGGTTTCTACTAGGGTGGCAGAGGCAAAGGTAGGCGGATTTCTGTGAGTTTCATGCCAGCTGGGTCTACATAGTGAGTTCTAGGACAGACAGAATGGCGAGACTCCATCAAAAAAAAAAAGCAACTTTTGGTTATGGAGCAGTTAGCTTTCTGCATCTGTGAGTTCTACATCTATAGATCTAGCCAGTTGTGAGTAATGATAATAAATACTAAGAATGTTTTTCATGTGTAGACAAAGACTTCTTGTTATTACTTCCTTTTTTTTTTTTTTCTTTTTTCTTTTCTTTTTTTGGTTTTTCGAGACAGGGTTTCTCTGGGTAGCCCTGGCTGTCCTGGAACTCACTCTGTAGACCAGGCTGGCCTCAAACTCAGAAATCCGCCTGCCTCTGCCTCCAAGTGCTGGGATTAAAGGCGTGTGCCACCACCACCACCCGGCTTGTTATTACTTCCTAAACAATACAGGGTGACAGCAATTTAAATAGCATTTTCACTGCATTAGGCCTAAGCAATCTAGAGCTGGTTTAAACTACATGGGCATCACTCTGATTTGAAGCCACACCCAAGTCCTTTCTCCTCTTAACACTAGTGTTTAAAATCTATTAGCAACACTGGCAAATGAGAGCTCAGGCCTGGAGAAATGGCTCAGAGGTTAAGAGCTCATGTGCTCCTCTACAGAAAATCTAAATTCAGTTCCAGGCACCCATGCACCGGGCAGGGTGCCACCAGTAAATCCAGCTCCAGGGGTGGGAGTGGGAGTTAAATGCCCTCTTCTGGTCATTTCAGGTACCTGCACACCTGTGAACACACACACACACACACACACACACACACACACACACACACACACAGAAAGAGAGAGAGAGAGAGAGAGAGAGAGAGAGAGAGAGAGAGAGAGAGAGTGAGAGAGAGAGACATTAGCAAAAAGAGAGGAAACCCAGGAAGTTTGAACTCCAATTCCGAAATAAATAAGTAAATAAAGTATATAATAAGTGTGTGAATTATATGAGAACATTATGCCATTTTACATAAAGGATTTGGGTATATCGATTCTGGTATCTTTAGAATGTCCTAGATGCAGCCCCCTTGGATACAAGGGACAATTGTATTTAGGCCCAGCCATGAATTTTAAGGGTTTTAACACTTCAGAGGCAGAGGTAGGCAGATTTCTATGAGTTTGAGTTATCCTGATCTTCAAAGTGCATTCTAGGACAGCTAGGGCTACACAGAAAAACCCTGTCTAAACAAACAAACAAACAAACAAGCAAAACCCCAAAACAACAACAACAAAAGTTGGTAAGAGCTTTAGATATGGTTAAATGCTAATATTTTTTCCACCCTCCATTTGAAGAAACAAAAGCAAAGAGAGTTGAATAACTCATCCAAGGACCACACAGTCTAGTAACGTTCAGATCCAGGATTACAAACCAGCCAATCAGGTTAGATTTATGTCAGCTGGACACAAGCTATAGTCACAGGAGGAGAGGGAACCTCAGGTCGGAAAAATCCCTCCATAAGATCAAGTTGCAGGCCAGCCTGTAGGGCATTTTCTTAGCTAGTGACTGATTGAGGAGGGTCCAGTCCATTTGTGGGTGGAGCCACCCCTGGGCTGGTGCTCCGGGGTTCTTCTATAAGAAAGCAGGCTGAGCAAGCCATGGAGAACAAACAAGCCAGTAGGCATCACCCCTCCATGGCCTTGGCATCCCTTCCTGCAGCTAGGTTCCTGCCCCGGCTTTCTTCACTGACAGACTATGATCTGGAAATGTAAGCCAAACAAAATAAACCCTTTCCTTCCCAGCTTGCTTTTGGTAGTTGTGTTTCTTCATAGCAATAGAAACCCTAAGACAGGCTCCATTAAAAATTCCACTGCCATACATCCAGATCTTTTCTTGCCCCTCCTAGTGCCCCACCCATCACAGAAGACACCGCTTAAAGCACAAGCTTTTTCAGGAGTTGATGGTTAAAGCAGTGTCTGCCCTGCAGGTCTGTTAGAGGCATCCCTTAGAACAGAGCGTTTAAGCTGGGGACAGTTGTGATGTCAAAATGCCTGTGTTTCAGTATTTCTTGAAAGAAAGGGGCCTCTGTTCAGGGCCCAGATGTCTGAGCCTTGCATTGCCTCAGCGGTCAGAGGAAGGATCTCCCCTGGGACCCTGGCTTGGGTCCCCAGTGCTGTGACTTCATAGACTCCAGGACTCCAGCTCAGTGAGAAGATGTGGGGTTTTAAGTTCTGCAGGACATTTTTGGGGCATCTTAAAATATAGATTTTTTTTTAAAAAATATTTATTTATTTTATGTGACTACATCGCTGTCTTTCGACACACCAGAAGAAGGTATCACATCCCATTACAGGTGGTTGTGAGCTACCATGTGGTTTCTGAGAATTGAACTCACGACTTCTGGAAGCATAGTCAGTGCTCTTAACCGCTGAGCCTGATGGAATGATGGGTCGGTGGGATTTAAGGATTCACAAGTGTCTGCAAGGACAGTTTTCCACACTTGCATTATAAAGTTCAGCCTTTGCTTTTGTTTTCCAAGACCAGCCTCACTCGGAAGTCCACACTAGCCACAAACTCCTGCTTCAACCCTGGGATTACCTGTGCCACCCATCAGCTTCGTGCCTAGCTTCAGCCATGATCTTCACAAGCGATCAGGCCCTGATTCTGCTTCTCATGCACCTGGCTACCTCCGACAAAATCTATTACTCAAAAGATGGGCATCTTCCTTCATCCTCTGTCCCTATCCATCCTAGAAGTCTTGGTTGTGCTATGCTTTTCTGTCTGTCTATGGTATCTCATGGCACCCAAAGCCTTTCTTTCCATCAACCTGAGAATTCTTTCCTATCGCCTGTCTCCTCTCTGTGGCTGGGCTGGAGGCATTGAAAAGATGCATTGGTTAGACTTGGAGGAGTCCCTCAGAAACAGCAGAAACCAGCCAGAGCTTCTTACGAGTTGTTGCTTGTTAGGAAGGGCCCCAGAAGATGGAGAGTCAGTTACTACATTGAAACACCCTGAGCCAAGTGAGTATTTGACAGGGACAAGCCACTATGACCTTGACAAATGCATGCCTTAATCCTAGCACTTGAGAGGCAGGCACAGGTTGGATCTTTGTTTGAGGCCAGCCTGGTCTACATAACAAGTTCCAGGATAGCCAAGGCTACAATCAGCTTTCTGATAACAGAAAGCCAGCCCCTTTGCACTCCTAATTTGATTTCTCTGTCAGGAGATTGAAGGTCTAAGTGCATATGGTATTTTGGGAGTACTGCATTCTCCGGAGCAATGACTTGATCCCTGATCCTGCCTACCTCTCTGGTCACCTCCTGTTCAGCGTTATTTCATCTCTCAAAAGAAGAAAGTAGAATCAGATGAGTGTCTGTTGGGTTCTGTTTGCCTTCTGGGGGTCACAGAAGAAGGCACAGTGTCGTGGACTGCATCCAGTCTTAGGGGTTATTTTGTCTTCTAGATACGTTATTTGCTGTTGTTTGACTCAGGGTCTTCTGGAGCCCCAGGCTGGACTTACCTTGAACTTATATAGCTGAGGATGACCAACCTTGAGCCCTTAATCCTGCTTCCATCTCCCATTTTCCAGCTGGGACGACAGGTGTGCCCCACCAAAGCCACCTAAAGGTTTTAGCTTTTAGGCAGCAGCCTTATAATCTAAGTCTTTCTAGAACATAATAGAAAAAATAAGCTGGGCATGTTGGTACATACTTAATCCCAGCATGTGGGAGGCAGATTTCAGGAGTTTGAGGCCAGCCTGGTCTCTAATGGGGAGTTCCAGGATAGCTAGGACTACATAGTGAGGCGCCATCTCAAAAGACTATGATATAATAATAATGTAATGAAAATTTTAAATTTTTATTTATTGCCAGTCCCTGGTATTTAGAAAAGTGTACCCAAATCAAAGAAACACGGATGTAGAAATTATTTAGACTGAGCGATATGCAGGCTTATATTGAAAACTGTTCTGAGTCGGCCGTTGGGTTGGAATTTGATAAGAAAGTCAGGATGCCCTGGATCTGTGGACCGATCCAGGAAGACAAGGTGTGGAAGTTTTGGGGATGAAAGTCCTGATGGGTCTAAGGTAGAGGAGGAAGAAGAAAAGAAACCTTTGAAAAGCATGCAAGGATTAGAGCCCTGGGGAAGATGGAGAGCTGGGAATAGAGAGAGTATGCAGGCAGCAGCAGAGGCAAGGCAGCACTGAGCTGGAGATATTGCTGGGGTGGAAAGCAAGAGCTTGAAGGTCTGAGTGAAAACACACTCCTCCTGCACTAACACCCGGAACCGAATGCCCGGGGCAGAACAGAAGCTCTGCTGGAAGGAAGGCCCCGGAAAGAACAAGCCCTTCTCTCCTAGGGTCCCCGACTTCGCATCCGATGGACATGCACAAATCTCGACTTCCCTAGAGGCTCTGGCAGGCCTGGGATCTCCTCTAAACAGAAGCCAAGAGGTAAGAGGGGGCTCTGACTGACTCTGCATGTGTGGGTGCAGGAGAGAGACCAGCTTCAGCTCACGCCTCTCCCCCATCCTGAGTGACCTTCAAAGGTCTTGCCTTGGGAACTTGTAAGTGCTGCATAGGGTTGCTGTTGTGTGGTAATTTCCCGGTAAATCGCTAACAGACTAAACATATTTCACACAATAGACTTTGGGAGAGTCCCTGTGTTCTCAGACACAACTGAATTGTGTGTTTTAATCTGGAGAGGATGAGAGAACTTTACTGCTGGTGTATTTTATACTGTTGCTTCTTTCCCAGTCAAAACTGCCTGTTGTTTTCTGCAAGGATTGGTTGTCTGGGAGGCAGGAAGCATTGAGAAGAACAGTCAGGACCATATCATGCTGTGTGCAAGGATTAGATTCTAGAAAAACAAGATCATGAATAAGACTATATTAGTGCTTTTGATATTTATTGCTGTAGCTTCGTTTGTAGTTCAACATAAATCTGTTTTCTCTTGTCATTGCCTAAGGGCTTCATTGAAATGTTTACAGTATTTGGTTAAAAGGGGGAGGATCACAATAAGCAAGTGAGCTCTTAAGTCTCCCTGAAACCAGACTCCAGCCTTTGGACAGGCAGGGTGTACGTTTTTGTCCACTATGAAGATTTAGAAAATGGAACTTCAAGGCTGGAGGTATGGCTCCAGGATTAAGAGGGCTTGTTCTTGCTGAAGACTCAGGCTCACCTCCCAGCACCCACATTAGGTGGCTCACAATTGCCTGTCCCACCAGCATCAAGGATCCAATGCCCTCTTTTGGCCTCTCAGGGCACCAACACACATATGCACATATACAGATAAACAAATAAAACAGACCATAACTTAAATCTTAACATTTTAAAAAGATTTATCTATTTATTTTATGTATATGAGTAAACTGTAGTTGTCTTCAGAAGAGCACATCGGATCGGATCTCACTACAGATAGTTGTGACCCACCATGTGGTTGCTGGGAATTGAACCCAGGACCTCTGGAAGAGCAGCCAGCATTCTTTTTGTTTTGTTTTGTTTTGGTGTTTTTGTTTTTGTTTTTGTTTTTCGAGACAGGGTTTCTCTGTGTAGCCTTGGCTGTGCTGGAACTCACTCTAGACCACGCTGGCCTCGAGCTCAGAAATCCGCCTGCCTCTGCCTCCCAAGTGCTGGGATTAAAGGCGTGAGCCACCACCGCCCGGCTGCAGCCAGCATTCTTAACCCTTGAGCTGTCTCTCTAGCCCCTTAAATCTTAAATTAAAAAAAAAAGAAGAAGAAGAAAAAAGATGAAGAAAATAAAACTTCAGCTACCACCAACTCTTAAGATCAAAGTCTTAAATGGGTAGACTGAGGAAGGATAGAAAGACTGAGAAAATGTAAAATACGGGAAGGATAAAGGAGCCCTGGATTACCGCTTATATTTCCTGTTAGCTGACCGTCAAGCATAGGGGAGGGACACAGACCTCTCATCTGGTGTCACAGGCTGGAGATGAGCACTGCAGAACAGGAGCCCACTGCTGAGCAGCTGGCCCAGAGAGTGACAGAAAGCGAGGATAGTGAACTCATAATTAAAAGCATCCAGGAGATCCAGGAACTGGACAAAGACAGTGAACTCCTGCACATGTGCAAGGAGGCCCAACTGGGCCAAGTGGCTGTCTCTGCAGACCCCAGTGTCCCCCAAAATCATCGAGATCTGACTAACCTCTGTGCAGCTTGGGACAGCTGATCTAGAGAGCTTCACAAAAGAGTCATTTGTGCTGAAAGGATGGCGCATGGGATAAAAATCTCTTTCCAGGTGAGTAGTGTCAGGCATGGCGTCCGTCCAGCTCGTGTGCAGGGTGGGAGTGGAAACTCACAGTCGAAAAGGGATGTAAGGACTCCCAGGTAAGAGTTGGGCAGGATGGCAAACAGGACCAACATGTCCCTCTCTATCCCAAAACCAAAATGCTGACAGTCCTCCCAGATCCACTCATGCCCCTCCTCTACCTCCTGCCCACAGGCCACTGAGGCCTCTAGTGTCATATTGTTGCTGTATTTGCCCTGGTTGGGCCCTAACTTCTAGAAGGCAGTGGACTACTGGGTTGGCTAACCCACTGAGTTTTTGTCTCAGCCTAGGCCAAAGACTGGGCTGTCCCTTAGTCCCATTTGTAACCTGGTCAGACCATCCATCACCATCAGTCACTGTCTAACCACAATGCCTTAACATGGGAAAAATACACTGGGGGTCATCACTTACTCCTAATTTACTGTTGGAGCATGTCCCCTTCTGCTTGCCTTGTCTGCTATCACCATGCTGCTGGCCTACCCAGGGAAGCCTGGGGGATGCTGCTGTTGCTTTTTACAGGCTTAGCTTCGTTCTTCACCATGGCCAGGGCTAGGGATGGCTCCAGTAGCTAGGGGGGATCAAGCTGGCCAAACTCAATGCCTCAAGATTTGAGGCAGGATGGCGATGGAGGGCGCTAACCCTTCTGCTTTCTCTATCCATTTTGGCAGCACTCGGAACCTCTGTCTGTCCTCTGAGAGTGCCCCTGGGGGACAAAGCCACAGGTCTTAAACATTACTTGTCTCTCTGGTGATCTGGGACCAGGAACCTTGCACCTGGCCTGTCAGAATTTTTTTACTCCATTTGAGCCAGCTGGATAGCCTATGCCACAGCTCTCAGGGCCACCACCTCTAGACAGGCCTTCCCTAGACTCAGCCAAGACAAACGTGGGACCAAGTACACAAAGTTTGGAAGCGTGTCTCCTTTGTTCTCTGTCCCTGGTTACCATGTGGTATCTGTCAGGCCCAGGCTTTGACAGGCCAAGGAGCCTGGCCCTGATTTCTCTTCTGACTGAGAAACCAAGAAATTTTTTTTTTTTGCCAAACTAATAACAAATCTCTCACTGTCTTGCATAGAGAGAGATTTCAAATAAGAACATTAAAGTAGCAATGAACCATGCTAATGTCAGAATTCGAACATTTAAATTGAACTCATCTGGAAACCCATATTTCCCTGTGGAAATTTCACAAATGAAATTATGAACCAAATTTATAATAAATACACATGACTCCAATGTCCTTGAGACTTATATAGAACTTCATTTGAACTTTTTCTTTGGCTGATATTTTTAGCTTACGAGCCTATGTGGTCTCGTACAACACACCTCCTAAAAGAGCTTATAATCTCATTCATTAAATAGCAGTTCTTTACGGCATGTATTGCCATTTGATCTTTTAAGATCCATTGAGAACATCACTCCCACAGACTCTCAAATCATATATATTACTATTGTTAAGATGTATACTCACCCTGCCTCAGCTCACACTCACCTGTCTTGTGTGTGTTACACAAGTGGATGAGCATGTGCAGAGGCCACAGGAGGGCACTGATGGAGTGTTTGAGGAGGGCCTTTGCTTTTGCATTGAGAAGTTTTAGAAATTTCTTTTTCTTTAAGATTTATTTATTTTATATGTATGAGTACACTGTAGCTGTACAGATGGCCGTGAGCCATTATGTGGCTGTTGGGAATTGAACTCAGGACCTCTGCTTGCTCCACCCAGCTCGCTCCGGCATAATTCACTGTGGCTGTCTTCAGAAGCACCAGAAGAGGGCGTCAGCACTCATCATGGGTGGTTGTGAGCCACCATGTAGTTGCTGGGATCCAAACTCAGGACCTTCGGAAGAGCAGTCAGTGCTCTTACCCGCTGAACCATCTCATCAGCCCTAGAAATATCTTAATACATTCCACTCACAGGTGTTTTCCTGTGAGTAGTAGATAGACCTATGATGGCTAAAGTGTTTAAAAATATATAGTCTCTTCACTTTAGGATGACAGATGCAGCAAATGCCATTCATCAAAAGCCTTTCCTTTTTTGTTTTGTTTTGTTTTGTTTTGAGACAGGGTTTCTCTGTGTAGCCTTGGCTGTCCTGGAACTCATTCTGTAGACCAGGCTGGCCTCGAACTCAGAAATCCGCCTGCCTCTGCCTCCAAATTGCTGGGATTATAGGTGTGCACCACCACCACCCACCCAAAAGCCTTTCCTTAAACTCACTGGTGATATGGCTCTAGGTAAAGATGCTTCCTGTGAAAGCCTAACAGCCTAACAATGTTGAGTTTAAGCCTCTGAACCTGAACCCGTATAAAGGTGAGAAACAATAACTGAGTTCCACATGCGGGGACACACACACCGACACACACACACACACACACACACACACACACACGCACGCACGCACGCACGCGCACACACACAAACACTCCCCTCCATTTTCATGCCCTAGGCCTAGCATGGTGTTGTATACCTTTTTGATCCGAGCACTCAGAAGGCAGGGGCAGGCAGATAGATCTCAGTGAGTTTGAGGGCAGCCAAGGCTGTGTAGTGGAACTGTATCTCAAAAAACCTAGAAATTTAAAAATACTCCTGAGCTGCATGAACTGTAGTCAAGACTGAATCCACTCCATAGGCACACCTGAGAGGAGCACCAGGCGCTCAAGAAACACTTCGGATGGACCCCAGCTCTAACTAGGAGACATGCAATGTTCTGGTTGCCAGACTCAACATGAAAGGAAGAGGAGGCTGAGATTCGGTGTCTCTGGTGTAGAGACAAGAGGAAGAGAGAACAGAAGCGCACAGTGAGCCTCTCCCTCTTGTGCCAGCCTCCTGAGCTACCAACACAAAGCTTTACCCTCATCCTCTGCTTTAGAGCCTGGCACGGTCCGAGGGGTCCTCCTGGGACACTGACATCCCCAGGTAACCCTCAACTTTGGCAGGCTGGAGGAAGCTCACACTCTCTACCTCAACAAATGGGCATCAAAATGGAGATGACATGCCCAGGACTCCTGACTCCATCAGGGGGTTCTGGAAACTCCACAGATTAACATCTGACCTGGATTTGGCTTAGGAAAACCCTGGACTCCCACAACGTTAAAAGCTCATTAAGATTACAGTCCCAATCAAACAGCAAGATTTCTAGTGATGGGAGAACAAAACAGCCAAGCAACTTCTACTATGTAGGCCCCTGTGGGCACTAAAGGCAGGAAAGGCAGGTGTCAAACCAGTGTTGCCAGGAACAAGCTACCGGGGTAGGCTGTGGAAATTTCTCCTTCCTCCAAAATCAAACCATGTGAATCTATCTGATGGGTCACAACTGGAATCACGTGAGCATTTAAAAAAAATTTTTTTTTGGTGCTGGGATTGTACCCAGGGCTTCATGCACTGTAAGTAGGTACTCTCTCAAGATATATGTTTAGGACAGGTATTGTAATTAAAGTACAGGTCTCAAGCTGGAGAGACGGCTCAGTGGTTAAGAGCACTTACCTGCTGTTCCAGAGGTTCTGATTTCAATCCCTAGCCACCATATAGTGGCTCACAACCATCTGTGATCTGATGCCCTCTTCTGGTGGACATGAAGCCACAGCCCTTATACACATAAAATGTGAATAAGTCTTTTTTAAAAAACAAAACAAAACAAAAACTATAGCTCTCCATAAGCAAAGACCCCAGGAGACATGTCTGAATTATTAGACACTGGAGCCAAAAAAAACTGGTAGAACTCAAGATGAGACAACTAAAGATGATCTCAGACATGCATAAAATTGAGTTTCCACTCATGGATAAAACTCCTTGGAGTTCATCTCTGTCTTCCTTTACTGTGGGGAATGGGTGTCACCTGTACCACTGTCTGAATATGCCATCAGCCTCCCATAAGGTTGGAATTCACAGGCCTACATGAATAGTTCGCTTTTATCGCTTGAAGGCCTTTGACATTCTGGAAAATGGTCTCCCTATGTTGCTCAGCCCGGTTTCGGTCCCCTGAGCTCACTGGCCCTTCTTCCTTAATCTCCTAATAGAACTAAAGGTTGGGACTAAGCTTGTTTTCAAGATTATTACTTGTGTGTGTGCTTTTGCCTGTATTTATCTCTGTACACCGTATTTATGCCTGGTACCCCTGGAGACCAGAAGAAAGCACAGAAGATTGTGAACTGCCATGTGAGTGCTAGGAATAAACCCAGATCTTTGGGAAGAGCACTAAATGTCCATACGTGTAAAATAAAAAACTTTTAAGAAGAGACAACACAGCAGCGAGGAGGACTGTGCCCATCTCACATCTGGCATTTACATCAGATCTGAGTGAGGACACAGCAAGAGAGCTAGCAGCCTTCCATTCCACTCGGGGTGCCTGGCCCTATCTTCTGTAGACTCCCCAACCTCACAAGGGGTGTCAGGGCTTGCTCAGTTGTCCTAACTTGCCCCAGGATTAGACACAATTTTCACTGTGTGGTGCTTTCCCAAAAACATAATTTCAGTACCTGGTAGGAGGCTAGTCCTTGCTACATGGAGGAGTTTAGGACAATTTGGGATACTGGAGACCAGTGCAAAACAAGACAAAACATTCTATTTTCTTCTCCTGGATTTCTTCGGTGTCTCCTCACTAAAGACTAACTTCAAAGGAAGCACTATTTATGCACACACGGTCACATGCTAAGGTAAAGACTCCATTCATGGATGGGTTGAAACCATACAATGTAGATGCTATTAGACAATATACAGTTAACGGCAAGGTTCTCTTGAAAATGTGAGCAGAGAGATTAAGAAAACAAATGACAAATTCAAACTTCAAGCTTTAATGTATAATGGCAAATAATAAGGTAATGTAATTTGTTGAGTCACTCCCACTGGCAGACAGTCTCCTCTAACTTATCACGTCTTTTCCCATCCATGTGTGGTCACCCTGACAAGATGCCTCCTTACCAAGGTAGACAGCTACTGAAAAGCTACATATGCTGTCTAACTCAATCAACATTCAGGGAGTGCCGCTGCTTCCCCAGACCCTACACTACTTGGTTTTGGATGTATTTTGGTAGACAGAAAGCACTCCAGGTTGCTAATGTATATTGCCGAACAGATCTTTCAAATAGGGTATATCAGAGATAAACTTCTTGAATTCTTCAATATCAAAAAATATCTTGGTTTTACCTCTAAAATCAAATGCCAGTTTGGCAGGATAAAGGATTCTCGGTTGAAAGCCTTCTTCTTGCAGAATTTTTATGATATCACACCACTGACTCCTTGCATCTATAGTGCCAGGCGATAAGTCAGCTGTCAGCCTGATCTTGGACCCTCTGTAGGTTATTTCTTGTTTTGCTCTGGAAGCTTTTAGGATTCTCTGCTTATCACCAGCACTCCCAAACTTCACCAAGATGTGTCTAGGAGTGAGTCTGTGCTCATCCACTGAATTAGGGATACGATGAGCACTGACAATCTCGAGACTCTGGTCTTCTAGCTCAGCAAAGTTTTCTTCAATGACTTCCTTAATTATGTCTACCGCTCCGTTCTCCCGATTTTCTTTCTCTGGAATTCCTATCACTCGGATGTTGGAGCTTCGAAATCTATCCTCCCTCTCTCTCAGCCTTTCTTTATCAATGATCTCCCTGGCCAACTGCATTGTATCCTTGGTCAGAGCCTCCACGGCATCTTCCTGGTCATTCACCCTGGCCTCAATCGTGCATGCTAAGGAACTCAGATCATCCAGTGAACTTTTCATATTCTGGACATCGAAAACGTGAAGGTTTCTCATATTGTCGATCTCCCTTTGCATCTGTCTGATAACACTGATCACTCCTATTCTAAAGTTTTCTTCGGTTTCGTGGATCAACTTTGCTTCTTCAACTGTTAGGTGTACTATTTGCGGCATCTTGCACCTCTCTTTCTGTATGTTCATTAAAAGTGGAGTGACTTGTGTTTTCCGTCGCAAGTCACTCCACTTTGTACATGAATGGCCTTTAGGACCATCGCTACCTGCCCATAGAGATTCTGATGAAGAAGTCAAATATAAGGTCAGACACGGCATCCCAATCCTTTGACTAGACATAGCAGCTGCTCCTCCCTCCTGGCATCTCATCAGCTTTTTTTCCTTAGAGTCCCAAACCAGGTAACTGAAGGCAAGTTCTTTAAGTCCATGCAAGGTCTCCTTTTTCTTAGTCTGGGAAGCCGTCTTTCTGTTTACTTCTTCCTCTGATTCAGAATCTACTACCAATCTAATTAAGCCAATCTCCTCAGCACTCCTGGTGATTGTCTCAGCAGCACGATCGTCTACCACAGCAAGGCCCTGAAAGGCTGATCTTGGAGCTTCCTGTAGTACGGGGGCTTCTTCCTTCTTTCCCACTTCTGAGTTCTCTTCTCCCTCTTTCTCCTCCCCTGACTCTGAACTCTCTTCTTCCTCCCCCGACTCTGAACTCGCTTCCTTCTCTTCTGACTCTGAATCCTCTTCCTCCTCTGAACCCTTGTCGCCCCCCAACTCTGAGGACTTTCCCTCTGAAGTTTCTTGTCCCTGCCTCTCTGAGAT
>JADRCD010164677.1:0-13030 GCA_019843815.1 Montemys delectorum | reverse complement strand
AAATGTATGCAGCAGATTGGTGTGGGGAGGCTTGTCAGAGCTGCAAGGTTACTATGCTTTTAAAGCACCAGGTAGACTTTGTCTCCTGAGCCTTCCCCCCACCCAACTGGTGACTTCTTAGACACACTGGAAAGAGCTAAATCAGTTAGCAGTGTCTGTCACCAGGCCTGGGGCACTGCCCATGACCACACTTTCCCACTCATAAATTGCTAATGTGTTAAACCTATTGTGATCCTTGTAAATGAATAGCTGGAGCCAAGCTTGAGCATTCTGCTCAGTCCTTTGCTCACTCAGTAGGCCTGCTCCTGTGCCTGCCTCTCCTAATTCCCTTGTCCACTTTCTCTGTGGTTGCTTTAAACCAAGAAAAAAACAAAAACAAAACACTGCAGACAGAGCCAGGGGTGGGGTTGGGTGTGAGGTCTGGGTATTTCTTCTCTGCTGTGGTGCTCCAGGCCTGGCTGTGGTATCTTATGGGGCTGGGCTCCCTCCTACGAGTTCTGAAGCCAGTAACATTGTTTCCTCCCCCATTCTTCACCTCAGGGATAGCTGGCTTGCTTCACTCCTTAAACTCTGCGTCTCTTGCTAGTTCCTTCATTAATATAAAACATGCACGGTGACCCTGTTCCCCAAAGGACATCCTTGCTCACGTAACTGTTGTGAGAAAGCCTTTTGGTTACTTCTGCAGCTAAGAAAGAAGAAGGGAGCTCAACAATTCCTTTGACCTGGACAACACTCCTCATTACTAGATTCCAGCACCATATGATTTTCTGCCATCTCACGCCCTCTGTCTCCCACAGCAGAAGCCCACATGGACTCTACTCACTCATAGCGGGGGAAGATGCAGTTTACATCCTAAAAGCCAAGAGCATCCTGGATTTTAATTGTACATCGTGTGTGCTCGACTACGGGACCAGGAGCATTTCATAAGTCCTAATCTCTCCACTGTGCAATGATCTTTCATAGAGCCATAAATTACAGGAGCAATTGTGCGTGACTCATTCTGAAGCTGAAGGCCACTGGAGACCTAAGCAGTAAGCAGAGTGGAAAGATATACTAGGTGGAGAGAAGAAAAGTCCTGGGGCTTGGCTCCAGCCAAGCCATAGCTCCCCCTGACTCCCGATAAGATACTGGCCCTCCACGCCACAGGTTCTCACTGGGAAAATGAGACATTTAGAATAGCCATCCCCAAGGGGTCCCCCCAGCTTCAACATTCCATCAGTTCTGGCGGATCTGCTGGTTAGCATACAGCAATGCCTGAGGCCTGTTATCTTAACTGAATCTTCTGCATAAAAGCCCAGCATATTTGGCTGCTTGTGGCAAAGGCTGTTTTTTGCTTTTACCAATTTCTTTTTCTGCTTCTACAAGAAGAGAACCTTGGACCTGAGCTCAAGAGCTCTTGACTATAAAAGCTCTGGATTCCCAGGCAGCTACCTGTGGCCATGTGACTACGTTCCAGCCAATGAGATGACGCATCCATGGCAAATGGGAAACCTCTTCTCATGGTCTTTATGCAATTTTCTTCTCCCTGTCTCTCACAGCCAGATTGCCAGTGGTGGTCTGGGCTCTGGCTGCTATCTTGGACTATGAAAACAAGGGAGAGAAAGTGGAAAGATGGAGGGGCCTGGCTCCTGGAGCACATTCAAGATGGAGCTTCCATGCGCCTGGACATGCAGCCCCCAGAATCTGATGTGACAAAGAAGCAGATGTCCAGCTTTTTCCAGCTGTGGTCACACATTGCTTGTCAGCCCCACTCCTCCCTGCTCTCTCGTGTTCTGCTGTTCTGGAGCTGGGAGCTGTAAAAACTCCCCCTCTACCATCTGTCCCACAGGGAGAGAGGCCTGGATGGCACTGCATCACGGAGGGAGAACCTTTGCTCTCTCTGGTTCTGGTTGCCTCATCTCTCTTGCCCCTGCAGGAGTTGCTGCCAGCCACGGCCAGAAGAACCACCAGCTCCAACCACCCGAGGTCTTCCAGTCTCTACTGGGCAGCTCCTTGACAGCAGGCCTTTTCCTGATGAACATCTGCCCACTTCTCCATGGCCTCACTTACCCACAATCAACTATACTTGAAAGAAATTAAATGGAAAGTTCCGGAAAGAGATGATTAGTGTTTTAAACCACATGCTGTTCTGAACAGTATAATAAAAGTGTGCACTGGAATTTGATATCCTGTCCTGTTTGACTCATGACTCTTGATCAATCATACATGCTGTACACACTACCTGCCCATTAGTGACTTAGTGGGTCATCTCAGTCATCAGATCTACAGCCATGGTATGTCACAGTATCTGTGTTCCGATTGGCTGCATCTTCCTTGACCGTAGTTAAGGGGCAGGCTCAAACATGGTAAGAAAGAAGCTCTGAGGCATGAAGCCTCAGGCAGATTAGCTTTGCACTGTGGCCTATGAGGGAAACGAAAGTACAGACAAGATTCTGTACTTTCAGTGGCTCTAGTCATTCACTGGTGGTCTTGGAGCATAAGCCCCAACAATAGCGGAGCCAGGGTATCTCCAGGAACTTCAACTTCCTGGTGATACCCTCTCCTGAGAAGTTTGGCTTTCATCCTGTCAGATTCGAGTGGGGAGCCCATGCCTTTCCTGGCACTCCCTTCCTACACCAAGCATCCCTGCTTTTTTCTGAGTTCTCTCTACTTTCTCCTGTCCTCCCCTTTCAGATTAACAACTATGTAAGCTAAATTTACTAATTGCTCTCCCAATAAAGGCCTGCTGTGGTTGGACTGTGGCTGCACTATGCCTACTATTGCCTGCACTATGATAAACAGTAGACTAACTTGGGCCAGTAAGGAGGCACTTCATCTTGACTGATACAGTCATGGGTGGTAGGGGCCAAAACAGTTTCATAGTATAAAATGTCTTTTCAGTTTTCTAAATAAGAAAATAATATCTCCAGAAATCATCTATGGCAAATATGACAGGGAACAGTTGACATTCCTATTCTGTAAGAGAGACCACTTAAAGGCATTAATTAGTTAGTTAGTTAATTAATTAATTAATTAATTAATGCTAAAGGCATTTCTGAGAGCTCAAAATCATTTGGAAAAGAAATGCAAATCGAATTGTAACTGCAAGTTATAAAAAAAATAACAAAGTGCTTTTCTCAAGCCAACACTGATCTTCAAAAGCTAGAATACACAGTATCAATCCTGCTCATGAGAATGCAGGGAAGAGAAAAACCGTGACTATTTGATTCACTTTCCTTTGGCTCTGCTGGGGATTGCACCAGAGCCTTAGGTGTGCTAGGCATGTGCTGTACCACTGAGCTATGTCCGCAGCCCAGGCCCCAGGAGCATCTAGACTTCCAGCAACTCTATAGGAATGTAGTATAAAGAAATAAAGACATGTATAAAGATCTAGTTAGCTTAATGCTGATTTATGAATAATCCTAGCTATTTGGGGAGGGGAGGGGCAAGGATCATAAGTTCAAGACCAGTTTGAGCTACATAGGGAATTTTGAGGCCTGCATAGGCGTCTCAGTGAGACCTTATCTCAAAGATAACCAAATGAGCTGTGGGTAGTGTTTCTGTAACATGCTCCAAGCCATGCCTGGGTTCACTCTCCAGTGTGCAGTAAATAAATACCCAGCAGCAAGGATGGCTCCGCATCATTGCTTACAAAAGAGGAAATAATTGGGAGGGGGAGTCTGTGTGTCTTACACAGGGGACTTGTTAAGTAAATGACAATGTATCTATGCAACCAGGAACACAACCTAAATTGATGCTATCTATGTAAGTCTGCCTGTTACATAAGCATCTTCATTGCCACAGAAAGAGGGTCCAGGGCACTGAGAAAATGGAGTAGAAGATTCGGAGCTGTGCAGAATATTCGGGAAAGGGGAACTCCTGTAACAAGCACATACAGGGGGTCTGGAAGCACACGTGCCCTGCTAAGGGCAGTCTTGTTTAGGACGTGAGACAATGGAACATTTTCAGTCCTTTCTATACGTGATTTCTAAGCGGTCCACCATGATGTGTAATTCAAGAAAACAATTTATGTTAAAGCACTATTTCCCCTTCCCATCTCAAAGATGTCCCAGTGCTTGCTGAACATGTCTCAGTCGTCTCATCGTGTTGCTGGTAGGGCCTTTCTGCACTTCACAGCTCAGGGTCCTCCCAGGACAATAATGGTCCTCCTCCCCCAGGTTTAGCTGTTCTGGCCAGGTGCTTCGTGTTTCTGTAGAGCCTAAGCCTTGTGTATCTTCCTTGATATAATCTCCCACTCAACAGCAGTCAGTGGCTCCCCATTTCCCTAAGATACATTTCCAGTTACTCCACTCCACATTCCCTCCTCTCCAAGTTCATTTCAATCTTGTCACCGGTGTTCTTCAAAATAAGCCAGGGTAAAGCCCCAGCTCCGTCACATCCCAAGGCCTCCCCTTGACTCATGCTACTCTCTCCAGCGTTCTGCCTGCATTTCAGCTTCTCCAAATCCCACCCATCCTTCCGGCCTAAGCTGGGGTCTTACCACACATTCTTCCAGTAATCCTTCCTTAATTACCCCATGATGCGTCCTACCTTTTGGATCCCTATGGTATCCCATTTGCTCGGTTCTCGTTTGATAAATACAACTGACACTCTCCAGGCGCTGACACTGTGCCAGTGACAGGAAACTGAGAGAGCTTGTTTCTTCCCCTAGTAGCTTCTTGTCTGGTGTGTGGACAGTCATTGAGCAAGTTGCCACACGCCAGTAACTCTAGTCAGTTCTATTTAGAAAAAAAATGCCATATGGAAAAATAAAGGCACTTTATAAATAATGAGCAATCTACAAAAAAAGAATCCAATTTTATATGGGGCTGGGCGGGTGACATGGAGAAATGTGCAGGCTGAGTCTTAGAGAAGCCTGGATGCCTGCATGGAGTGGAGAGCCCTGAAAGGCTACCAGGACGGCCCTCCCCTAAGGAAGAGTGGCAGGTGATGGGGAGGGGCCTGCAGGAAAGGGTGGGCAGCCACGGAGGGCTCAGAACTAACAACCTTCTCACTCCAAATGCCTGGGAAGTTCTGAACCATCCTAAACTGAGGCTGATTCTGCAAAGATAGTTAGATTTGAGTTATAAAAAACCATTCTGCCTGTAGCATGAAAAATAGATTTGGGGAGTATAGGAATCCCCAAAGGAGCTGGTTGGGGTGGGGGATGCAGGGATGGCAGGGAGGCAGGGGCAGCGGGTGGGCGGGGTGGGGCTTAGATCAAGTGGGCAGCAGTAGGGATGGAATGAGGCAGAAAGGTTCAAAGTCAGACCCAGAGCAGGCAGGACTTGGTTTGTGCTACATGGCAAAGTGAGAAAAGACAATGGCTTGCAACCAGGTTCCCTGCTAAAGCACCAGGGTGGCCTCTTGCACCTGTGACCACTTCTGAGCCAATAGGGAAAGGCAAAGAACTTGACGGAGGACAACTGGCCTGGGCCTGGAGAAGAGTTAAAGAGCAGGCAGCTTGGCAGTTCCTGTGGGAACAGGCTTCAAGGACTCCCATCAGCACCCACCAGTAACCCAGGTGGGAGGAATCGGAAGTGTGGTAGGCAAATAGCAGCATGAGGCGGGGAGCTAAATGGCCCAGCTGGTGAAGCAGGCAGACCCAGGCTGAACACCAACACCTGAGTGCTCGTGCGGGCGAGTCTGAGACTATCGTTTGGCAATTGGCAGGAGCACTTAGAGGGTGGTGTGATCACAGATAGGTCGCTAACCAATCAGCAGGAAAGCTGGGCTCCTGTTGCTAGGCTTGCATCCAGGCAGAAGTAGACTCTGAGCAGGCTGAGTGGGTACAAGGAAAAACCTCTTATGTATATCGGTATCTGCCACCCTCTCCTTGCCTCATGGTTAAGAGTCAACATGCGGTGGAAATTAACACTTGTCACTTGCTGTGGATCCCAAGAGAACTCTGTGGCCTTGAGAGAGGGAGAGGGAAGTACACACAAGAAACTCAGCCTGTCACAGGGAAATTCTTAAGGGGGAAAGACAATGCAACCGCAGAAGAGCTACTAAGGACAGCATACTAAACTCAACACAGCTAAGGCCACATTTAATCTCCAAACATCCCATCAGGATGGACTTGAATGCCACTCTTATTTCCCAAAGGAGTAAACTGAGGCTCTGAGAAGTTAGGGAATGTGGTCACATGACACAGGTGAGAGGGTCACCATGGACTGTAAGCCACAGGCTCTGTAATGCCTTCAACGGGATGTTGGCTTCTCCAAATAAGGGCTTCCCTGGGAAGCTAGCCCATCTCCATCCTTGCCTTCTTCAGGAGGAACATGGCTGTTCCGCTCTCACCTGACCTTCTACCCATGTCCTGTCCCAGGGCCTTCTGGAAGAGGGATGTGGGGAGGAGAGAGGAGATACATTTCCAGATCTTACATTTATTAGTTGATTCTTTCCGACACCTTGTGACCAAGAATATCGTGGGGCCGGAACTCTCTAATTTTTATCAAGATCTGGGCCAATGGAGACAAAAAGCCAGGGAAGAGACACTTGCCTGTGGCTTCCTGTCATCCTTGAGACCGGGGAGAATAGAGGTGTGCTTGTTGCTGTGGGTAGAGGGAGGTTCCTGCAGGGATTTGATATCCTTGTCCTTAGGCTAACTGGTTAAATGTCCTTGCCTGGGCAGAACCCAGACCATGGCCTTCAATACCTAAAAGAGCTTAGAAATCCAGGTCAGACCTCAGGGGCCTCCACAGCGTCTCCCATCACATGGTGCTTTACAAAACATCAGATGTGGCCCGAGCTCAAAGGCAGACCTGCAATGGAAGGTTGGCACCCCCACTCTTCCACTCAGAACGATGGTGAGGACTCAGGAAGTGACTGTTTGACAAAGTATCTGGGGGAAGATGCACAGCACTCTCCAGTGCGTTGTAGAAGCCAACCTCACTGGTACCTAGACTCTTTTGGAAGTCGGAGGTCACAGGAACAGAGTCTTGGAGAAGCCAGAAGGAACCAGGTCCCACAGTTTACCCCTAGACTTGGGACTGGTTTCTTAGATGGCTTGCTGGCAAGTTCTCAGCCCAACACCCTCAATGGGTTCATGAGAGTCTCGGCTGACTGCAATTTTGAGGTAAATCTCCTTAAACATAGAGGAGCTACACACATAGGCATGGCAGGAAAACACAGATCTTTTAGTATGTTCAGTCACTGGGTTTCCCATCACTCAGAAAGCTTGCTGGGTTTCAGTGAGTGGGAACTACACAAGCAACAGTAAACGCTTTTAGAAGTAAATCTCTCCCATGTTCCAAGCATTCTCCTAAGATCTATGTCTATATGAGATCATGTAGTCTATCTAGAGACCCTATGTAGTCTGTATTTATATAGTGTTTTATTTGTCCAGTGAACTAAGTCAGGTCTTCTCAGAGGTTTTGACTCCGCACTCAGACATTTTCCAGTACAGGTACTCTTACTCTGTCCTAGCTGTTGCCCAGCCATGGAGACCAGTGATTACACGAACAGATCCAATCTGCACAGTTGGAAATATGACAGGTCATTAGGGAGCCACACAGTTATACAGCTGTGAACGTTTCCTGAGTGAGACTCGGCTAACACGTGGGTGTTGAACACTGCAGGAGAGGGTCTTGGGAGTACTCGTCAGCCAGAGGACCATAACTGACCACAGAAGTACTATGGAATGATATGTCCACTTGGCTTCCATCCAGAGGCATCTGCCTTCTGAGCCAACCATGTCTAGCCTGGGTGGTATTCTGTAGGGGACAGTCTAGCAAGCTCTTAGATCTTTAACACCCGTGTGGAGACCACCCATGCCAGGGTGCTGCAGAGCCAAAGTTATTTGCATTAACACTCCCTGATACCTGTGCTGAGCTGAGGAAAAAAGGATGTCCAAAGGAAGGGCCATGCAAAGCCCATCAGGATGGGTCCCAATGATGAAAGATCTGGGAGCCAACCTCTGATGTTTCACAGTGCACATTTCTTTCTACTAAGTTCACACAGATGGTACTGAAAACCACTGGAGAAAGGCCAAGCCTGAAACTCAGTTTCCCCTGTGTGCAAAGTAGCAGCCACCATATTGCATGCCTCTTCTGGGGATGAGTCTGAGGGAGATGAGGTTGTGTTTCTCATTATGCTTGGGCCCCCAGAGCAGCCCCATCTGTGAGGGACCTGACAAGCTCCCCATTCTCACCTCCCCTTTCCTAGACACTGCCTATCCAGTAAAAGTCTTGGCCATTGTTGGGAGCCCTGGATTCCAGTGGGCATTTGATGCTACATGTACTGCATCTGCTTGCCTGAGCAGATGTAAGAGTTGAGTACTGAGCCAATTGGCTGACCCTTACACAGAAGCCAAGGTAGCCCTAGACATATGTCCTTCTCATAGTCTTTGTTTACTTTATTTTTAATTGAAATATAGTGAATGTGGCGTAAAACCCTTCACTTTTTAAAAATAGCTTTCATACTTCTTTAAAATCAATTGTGTGTGTGTGTGTGTGTGTGTGTGTGTGTGTGTGTGTGTGCGCGGGCATTTTGCCTGCATGTACATCTGTACACCTCTTGCATGCCTAGTGCCCACAGAGGCATCAGATCCCCTGAACTGAAGTTACAGATGGTTGGGAGCCACCATTTTGGTCCTAGAAATCAAAACGCTACTCCTGTGAAAGAATAATCCTGCTCTTGGCTGCAGAGCTGTCTCTCCAGCCTTGACCCCTCTTACTTTTTGAGACATTGTTTAACAATAGTGAACCCCCAACTCTGATTATGCAAATATGAGATCACTTACTGCAAGCATTTGCCCAAGTCCAAAAGTGCTTACGGGCGCCTGCTCTGTCCCCCTGATGACATAAATCCCAGTCACTGGCTACCTCCTGGTGCCAGAAACTGGGCTCAGAAACTGATAAAAATGTCTACCATTTAGTCCCTCTGGCAATCCTGAAAGCTGGATGAGTTCTTTGTAATTGAGAAGACAGGGTGAGGGAGGTTCAGCAACTCCTCACACTCGCATAGCCTTGCAAAAGGGCAGACAGGTGGACCAGATGCTGCTCCTACCTGGAGACAGGAAAGGCATTTAACACACAAAGCCTTAGAGAAATGTAATTCCATTAAATCAGCCATCAGCAAGGACCTTATAGGACAGGAGAGGATGTAAAGGAAGACAGAAAAATGCCGGCTGCTCTCACCAGGGTCTGAGCCTTAGGAGACCATAAGGACAGGAAGACAAGCTTCCAGAGAGACCACTTGACCCTACTGTCCCCTGCCTCCTCTTCTTAGGTAAGGGCTGCTGCGTAGCCCAGACTGAGGGCAAATGCATAGTTCCTTTAGCCATGAACCCAATCCACCTAAGGCCGGTATCCTCCCTCCCTCCGTCCCTCCCTCCCTCCCTCCCTCCCTCCCTCACCAGATACTGACAAACATCACTGTGAGGTAGCTGGACACTACTCCAGGTACCAGGCACAGAGACTGAGGCACAGATATCACAAAGTTGAATGTTCTGACCTTACATCCGGACCTGGAGGGCTGCTGACAGTAGCTTCCCCAGAAAGGTCTCTGGGTGAATCTTCAAAGAGACCTCATTGGTAAGCTAGGTGGTGGTGACGAACTCCTTTAATCCCAGCACTCAGGAGACAGAGGCAATGGATCTCTGAGTTTGAGGCCAGCCTGGTCTACAGGGCAAGTTCCAGGACAGACTGGGCTACATAAGGTATCTTGAAGCAAATGAGAAGGGTAGAGTGAGCCTCCAAATTCTAGACAGAGGGGAGACTTGAAATCACAGGCAGGGGCCAGGGCTAGCCTGTGATGAGTGATGATGAGTGATGAGCCATTTGTCACACTGTAGCTCACTTTGGCTCCTGAACCTTAAGCCATCAGGGGCCCACAGTTCCACATATCACATTTGAATCCAGCATTCACAGCTGTCCAATGCCTTTGGCATTTGCCAAGCCACTAGCTAAATAGTAAGCAGGTGTCATCAGGCTGGCAACCAGCTCCCTTGGATTTACACAGGCTGCCCGAGCATCTCTGCATCAGGAAAGCCTCATGCACGCAGTTTTGGTGACCTGGGAAGCTGTGTGTATCCACCGCCTGTCTCCCCAGTTTTCTACTTTAGGACCTTACCTAAATCTAGAGGACCCAATTAATGCCTCAAGAGGGTGGCAGGTCAGTTTTTCAAATGTGGCTGCAACACTCCCTCATCCACTTGCTTTTATACAATGTTTTTACGGCTATCCTGTTGGTGAAAGGGAGTCATGCTCCAGCTGGAGCAGAGGTTCATCATCATGCTGGGTGTGAGGATGTGAGATGGTCAACAAAGGCACTGAAACTCCCATCCAGTCCTCTTAGAATCACCTAGAATCCAGCTGCTGTCCTGTGAGGAAGAACCAACAACAAAGCCACATGGGATATGACCTGAGCATCTCTCTCCAACAATTCAATAAACGGGCAGGTTGTGGGCAGACCCAAGAGTCGAGAAGCCATCAGGTGGATTCCAGCGCTTCATTGTTGATTCTGCAGGTATTTATAGCTGACAGATACACACCACCCCATCTGTTCTTAATCCACTGAGGCACGATTGTAATGGTGTGCCAGTCAGGCCGTTGTATACCAAGCTAGGGGTGAGTTCTTCTCCAAGAACAGAGAGGGAAGTAGACAGAAATAACAAAGGGGTATAAACTTTGGATTCATTTCAGTCTTCCATTCTCTGGGTAGATGATTCTAGGAGGTACTTGGAAGCTAAGAGGCCCTGGAGGGTCCAAAACTCACCACCTAGAGCAGCTCTCTGAATCTCACTTGCCTCAGTGAATTCTTCCTTCCCTGCCTTACACTTCCGCCTCCCTCTCTGCTGTTGCTTGGTTCATCCTCCAAATACCCAGTCTACACACTGGTCCTTGTCTGTGGCCGGGCTCCTGGTTATATTATAAGGCAAAAGATTCTGCTCCCAGCTCCATTTAGCAGATACAGAGAGTGATGCATAGGTAAGCGGCACCACGTGCCATCAGCCACATAGACAGGAGGGGCAGGGATGAAATGAAGAGCCAGCCCCTGGCTTCACTCGGCTAAGGATGAGGGCAAGCAGACAGGGAGAATACTGCAAGCATGGAGATGCAGAAAATGTCTGAGCTCTTGTACAGTACCTGGCTATGTGGGCAGTATCTAAGAAAAACCCAGTAACAGACCTATGGACCAACAGACACAGTGCCCAGGAGCCCATGGCTGCTCCCCATCTGCATGCCGGGAAGGTTCCCACTCCCTCATCTTCTGACTTAGTAGCCACCCCCTTTGCAGAGTCAACTGTTAGTAAATTTAGAATTGATGGTTTAAAACAGCATCCAAAGCTTCAGCAATGATGTCCTTTCAACACGTCTCTAGAAAATCTGTTTATAATGTACCCAATGATAGATATCTCTCTCTATGTACTCTAATCTGTCAGAAATCATTCCTGTCCATAAATGAGGACACAAAGACACAGGGAGACTTGCCCCAGGTCATGCAGCTTGTACATAGCAGAGCAGGTAGGAGTTGTTAATGGTTGTTAATGGTAAAGTGGTAGAAACGTTAAACAGAACATGGTAAGATGGTAAATATACCATTGAGAGAGGTTGCAGCACATACCGTACATCACTTTAATGGCTAGGCTGGAACAAAAGTCACAGAAACAGAACACTGAACAGGGAGGAGGTAGGAGACCCAAGCACAAGTCCCTGCACAGTGCCATGTGGGTTCAGGGTATGACAGGTGTTATACACCAAGAGGTGGAGTTTCTTGGTTAGCAAGATATCATAATGGGTAAAGGCACCTGCTGCCGAGCCCTGTCACCTGAGTTCAATCCCAGGACCACACAGAAGGAGAGAACCAATTTCTGAAAGGCGACCTCTGATCTCCACATGCATGCTATGGCACCCCAGCAGAACAGCAAATAAATGAAAAAAAAATGCAATTTAAAAATGTTTAAGAAGTGAGAAGCTCCCCAGATCTGTCAGTTTAGAGTCCAAACAAATTCAATATGTCCATTCTATAGGTGGAAAACCAAAGCCTAGAACAGACAGAAGTTGTCCACTGATGGGTGGGGAATAGAGCCAGGATGCTCCCATCTGCATTGTGAACGCATAGTGGAGTGGAGAGAGACCCTCAAGGAGAAGGTACAAGTGGGAAACAGTTTATATGTGAAGCTCTGAAGCAGGGACCAAGGGCCTTCCGACCGGAGCCTGGAGCGTCCAGGGAGTTAGAGTCTCCCTGGTATAGAGGCCCTTTCTGAAGTTAAGCTTTACACCTGCTACCAGGCAGTGCAGTTCCCCCTAGTGGGGAAGCTGTCTTTCCACTAATGTGCCTCTTGCTGTTTGGCCTTCATAAGGGTGCTCCCTACGAGGCAGAGTTCTGAGAAGGATCAGCAGCCTGAGGTGAGCTCTTGCTGCAGGTCTCCCTTGCCATTGCTCTTCTCTTCTGGCTGCCCTTAACACCAGGTTAGTCCAGGGAGAGACTGGGGGTGGGAGTGGGGGCTGCAAGGCTCCAAGGATGGCTGCAGAGGATGCTCTGAAGCAGCTGGACCACACTCAGGCTTCTTACTTTCTAGCCCTTCCTACCCATTCCGTCCAGTCTATGAACAGTCAAAGCATTCGTGTCTCTGTTCCCAACATTTTCTCTGAAGTCACTGGACAGCCGATAGGCAAACTTGCCCTAGGATTGTCCCTGGGGGCTTAGACCAGGTGAGAACTTGCGGTCAGACCTGCATCTTTCCCTCTGGATCTGCAGCATCTAGACTAGCATCCTACATACACGAGGCACCTATCTCCCTTCTGGCCCCACTGGCCCCTACTGCCTCCCAGAAGCGGCTGTTCTGACAGGTGTGACTGTTGCTCCCGCTTACCTCTAACTTATCTCAAGCTTCGGGGCTCTCCTTTTAGGACCAGGCCAGCATTCTAACCATGCTCAGATCATCCCGGCTGGACAACACAGTCAGGCCATAGTGCCTTCATTTAACTGGAAACCACCTTTTCTATTTCCCATAAATCACCCTTTCTACTTCCCACCCCGGGGCCTCATATACAGGTGGATTCTTCAGGCATCTTTCTTGTGGTTAAGTCCAGGTCCCCCACAC
>JADRCD010164673.1:0-19134 GCA_019843815.1 Montemys delectorum | reverse complement strand
GTGGGAAAAGCACCCCAAGGTAACACATGCTGTCAGTCTACAAATCTAAATAACACAGAAAAACATATAGATTACACCAAGGTAAAGAAAAATAAAATTTAAAAGCCATAAATTAGTCATGTAAAATTACATTTCAGAGAATAAAACTGAGAACGATGTTTGACATTTTCTCAGGAACAAAACAAAGCAAGACAGCTTCCCTTTAGTGATTAGGAAACTTGATAATTGAGCTCTACATTTTATGATATAAAATGAAACTCAAAAATAAAATTAAAATAATAGCTTAACGAGTCAGAGACCTTACACCCACAAGCACATGAAGGGAAGAAAGGAACTAGACTGACAAGAATATTTTTAAAACTTGTGCCAAGGAAGGAACAGCTATAAAAGCTAATAGAATTATAACGTGTCATATGACCCATACCACAAAACCAAGAAAATTTGGTTTCTCCATATCCTTACGGTTTTGATACTAGCCATCTTTATAGGTAGGTAGTGCCATGCACCTATCACTCTATCTTTGATTACATTTCTCTAATTGAGTACATTGAAATGAGAAAACAGCTTAATGAAATCTGTATGTGAACACTATAAATTTCTCTAAAATTTGACAATAGAAACACTAATTTTATTTCTATAGTTATTTTTTCAAAAGAACAAAATCAAAGCTTAACAGACATTAGGATTTTAATAAGCTCTAATTTATAGATGAGTAATTATATGTATTTAATGTAAATAATCTGATTAGTTTAGAACTGCTGTAGAGATTCCACCAATACCAATGTAGCGTGCATACCTAAGGTTGCAAAGTGTGTCCTATTTAAATGTACACAGATGGAGCTATCTCCATCCCTTGCCCATGATGGCCCCATCTGTGTAATTCCTTATCTTACCTGGACTGCAGAGGCTGTTAGATGATTCAGTTCTGCTAAGCACTCTTTGGTTGATATGTAAACCTAAGGTATGCCTTACTACTTACTAGGATGGTCTCTGCACACGGCTAATACAACGAGTAACAAAGAGAATACTTTACAAGCTGAAAGATTTAAAAGGTACCCAGAAAAGGTTACATTGGGTATCACAGTGGAAGTTAAAGAACCTTGACTCCAGGATAACGAAGCCATGACCCCACACTTGATCAGCTTGTAATAATTATGTGAGTTGACCAAATCATATGCATGGTTCTTAAACACAACCTTCCTTATCTGTCCCGCAAGTATTTATTTAATGTGAACACAAACAAATCTGTTTAGAAAAGCATGATCATAAGGAGGTGCTTAGTGTTAACTAGGACAATTATTATTAGTCAGTCAGTATCCAGGTGCCCTGGGCATTTTCAAAACCAGGGGAGAGGTACATGAGGAGCTGAGGGAGTCAATAAGCTTCATAGTTTGACAAGTGGTGCTACACAGTGCTTGGCCAAAGATCTTCTTTTTTCTTGTAATTTTCTTTGCTTTTTTTTTTTGTTTCTTTGTTTCTTTCTTTCTCTTTCTCTCTTTCTTTCTCACTTTCTCCCTCCCTCTCTCCCTCCCTCCCCCTCTCTGTCTCTCTGTGTCTGTGTCTGTGTCTGTGTCTCTGTGTCTCTGTGTCTCTGTCTCTCTCTCTCTCTGTCTCTGTCTCTCTCTCTGTCTGTCTCTGTCTCTGTCTCTGTCTCTGTCTCTGTCTCTCTCTCTCTCTCTCTCTCTCTCTCTCTCTCTCTCTCTCTCTTCCTTCTTTCTATCTTTTTTGTGCAGTTTCTCTTCCAGTTAAGTTTCCCATCTTGCACTTGAGCACTGGATTTAAGACTATTATCATAAGCTGGATTTCTTGTCTGGAAGTTAAAAATGGTAAGAATGAACATCACTTTCTAAAACTGCCACAGTGCTAATGTTCAGTGATTAGAAAGTTAAGAATTATCCATGCTGTACAGCTCTGTTATTTCTTCTACTCTGATGACTTTGTTTGGATGATTTGCATAATGGATGATGGCTTTTACCTTGTCTTTTGTGAGGTGCTGGAGCTGGAGATGGAACTATGGTTTTCACAAGTGCTAGGTCAGCTCTTTATTTCTCAGTGCTCCTCCTTCAGGCTGCCACCCCTTCTAGACAGGATCTAACTGTCTAGTTCAGGTTAGTCTTCTATTTATTTTGCTTCTCTTTCAGCCTTCCTATAACGGTATTGCAAACAAATCTATCTTTTTGACCTCCTATCCATATACTATTGAAATTTTATCCATCACCAATAAACAAGGGAAAATAAAATTATAATTTATTTTTTCTTACATGGATTTTTATCAAATCCTCCCATCTCTAAGATATATTTGACCACTTGATCTCATTTCTATTAATTGCAGACTTTTAACAGTTCATTGATTATTCATAGTAATAACAGTTATGTATGTGACATAGAGTAACATTATATATATACATGTATACACTATAACCCCGTCTATAGATGGGTAGTGATGTGCTATTATAAAGTCCTTGGCTCTGGTGCCTATCTGCTTGAGTTAATATCTCAGCTGCTTAGCTTGCTCTTTAGACAGGCAAATTATTTAACTTCTAGTCATCTCTGTTTTGTGTGTGTGTGTGTGTGTGAGAAAAAAAATGAGTGCTAGCAGTTTCTAATCCAATCCACATAGGTAACAGTAACTTTATGATTTAAACATATGAATTGTTTAGGAGAGTAAACAACAGCATGTTAATACCATTTTGGTGGACAATGGTCACCCTTTCCTGTAAATTAATGATGTCTAAGCAGGACCAGAAAGTTTCTACTTTCAAAAAAAAATCCTCAAGATTATAATTTCTGCAACCAAGCCCCAATATTTTTCAGTCTTTTCCATTCTCCAGTAGTGAAATTTTCTTCTTTCCTTCTGAATGTTGACTGTATCTCTGAGAATTTTATATCTAATAAGGATTAGCTGAAAGGACTGGACTTAGTTTATGGAGGAAGGAAAAAGTAAACATCAATAAGAAAAAACATTTCTTGTTTTGTTTTGTTTTGTTTTGTTTTGTTTTTTGAGACAGGATTTCTCTCTGTAGCCCTGGCTCTCCTGGAACTCACTCTGTAGACTAGACTGGCCTGGAACTCAGAAATCTGCCTGCCTCTGCCTCCCAAGTGCTGGGATTAAAGGTGTGCACCACCACTGCCCAGCATAAAAAAAAACATTTCTTATAGCTGAGGTTAAATTGTTTTCTTCCACAACACTACTAAGATCTTTTATAAACTAGTGGAATAAAATATTCCAGTTTTGTGGTAATTTATATACTCACTATTTTCCTATTTTTTTATGATGCAAACTTTTAAAGTTCTAACTTGAAATGGACATTTCAAGTTAATGTTTTTTCTATATAGTTTATAATTGATACTAGTCTTCAATTCTGGCAAGATTTTTTTTTTGGCTTCCCTGAATATACCCAAAGGGCTGGGATCCAGTGAGTGCACATTAATGTGGCTGACCTAGATTTCTGCCTCTGATTCACCTCACCAAGGTGGGCTCTTTAAAGTCACTTAATATTCATGGTACCTTAATCTGCTCTTTTATCTAAAATTCTACTGTGGAAAAATTCAGTATACGTCTCTCTCCTGTCCTACCTTGGGAAACAAGAGGTAAGAGCTTCATTAGTTAGATTCCTGCAGACTTTTAAATGCATTGCCCTTTAATCATCCCTAGCTCTTTTCCCTAATCTGGGAGATCAATTATATTGCCTTTTTGTGGGATGGTAACTTAAATCTATATCTGTTACTGGTTGTAATTTCTCCAAGAGTTTCTTGTAGAAGATAGGGTATCATCATGCAGAGGGAAGGCAGTGCAAGAAAGGAATGGGATATAGAAGTAGGAAGTCTTAACTCTTTCAAAACACACGAAACTCTTCCTTGCAATTAAAAAATCCTTTTGTGGTGGTGCAGCACAATTAAATATTTTCCATCTTGAAATTTCTAATGGAAACACTTCACAGTGTTTTTCCCCTTTATTTGTTTTCAGATTTCATTGTTCATTCTGAACTTTTTCACAATGTTTTAATTACTAGTTTTTACTCAAAGACCTTTGGATACAGTATAAATATCATACAAATATTCCCACTTTCAAGAAGCTTAACACCTAATGGCAACATAAATAATTGCCAAATATTTACAAAAATAAATCCTTGGTATGAAAGCTAATTAACAAAATGCTGGCAGAAAGTATATTGAAAGGACTAAGAGAACACATAGCTAATTATATCCAGTATGGAGAGTGTCTTAAATCTGTACCATCCTAAGAGAAATCATCTCTTCCTGCATGTAGGAATTGAATATTGATACATGTGAAAAGGTTTAAATTAACAGAACAGGCTAACAGAGGGCTAGCAAAATGGAATGTAGAATTCTGAAGGTAATTTACAATGCCCCCCTTCATGATGATTTACCACCAAGTTTTATAAGATAGAAGAAATCTGATAAAGGTGGATATAGCTGGTTGTTGAGTGAATTTGGCATTTGACATTTGATGGGACGAAAATGTATGTATGTATGCATATATGTATGTACATATGTATTATGTACATACGTATGTATGTATGTACATTTTACCAGTTTTGTTCAGGGAGATAACTCCGATTAATAATACATGATTGTTTCCTGTTTGATTTGAATACTGCCTACCCAAGTTATCATAGTCAATAGAGCTCAATCAACTCTGAGCTCCATGATCACTGCGGACAACCCATCCTGCGCATTTCATGACACACAGAAACATGGCTTTCGCTGTGGACAACCCTTCCTGTGCGTTTCATGACACACAGAAACATGGCTTTCACTGCGGACAACCCATCCTGCGCATTTCATGACACACAGAAACATGGCTTTCTGGCATTGACAGGTTTTTTTTTTTCATTTTCCTGAAGGGTTGAGGAACAGTATTGGCTGTTTACTACAGTTTATTTAGTAGTAAGATCCTTCTTCATTTTCCAATTTCATATATCATATACTCCAGGATCAGTTTGTCCATAGATATGCATGTGAATCTCTTCCAGCTTAAGCAGCACTTTATTAATTTTCTCTCCTTTTACTATGTGCTTGTTCATAAGAATATTCCTTTTAAAAGCATTGGAAATATTCATACTTATTTTTATCTTGTTTTACACAAGTTTCAATGTATTGCTCTCTGATGCTCCAAGGTACTGTCAGAGATGCAATTACCCTCTACTGTCTGCTATTAATTCTTGTGGGTTTCATTTTTCTGTACCCATTCTATCTCTACGCTACAATTAGAGCCCTTACTAAATGTGAACAAAGTAGGGTGAATCTATGTATTTGCAAAACGTTGTAAGGTTCCTTGGACCCATTAATAAATTCACTGACTTCATGGAGAAAAAAACTTGAGACTCAAAGAAATTTAACACTTTAAATGATGTGACATTGAAAATCATTCTCAGATTTGGGTCATACTCAAGTTTCACTTGTAGTTGCTATTAATATTCTATACAGAGTACAGAACTATGACACTTGACGAATACTTACCTTTCCTCTGTGTCACCTGTGAGGTGTTTTAAGAACTATCTGGGTAAGAGATCATGTGTTCGTTCTGCCTATCCTGTTTATAAACCAATAGAAAGTGATTAATCACGGCAGTTTATCATTTTTACATTAAGGAAGTTGGGTTTTATTATCTATGAGCAGTTTGATGTGCCCTAATGTATTTGGATAGTGATATTCTGACTAATTTGTTTGAAATAGAAACTACCAAGATAACAACATAACCAACATTACAATAATGAATGGAAACCCCTTTTAGAAAGCCAGGCTTCAAGGTCTCAGACCTAAGAGATATACAAGCATTATCTTTTCCCCCTGTGTTTTAAGAACCAATAGTTCCATTTTCCAGAAGAGAAACATAAAACTAACAGAGAACTTGCCAAGAATTGCACTTTCATAACTATTCATAACCTTCAGCAAATCCTGAGTTTGCTCTCTTGCTTGTTTGGTGGAGGCGATCCAATAGAAAGATAGGAAAAGCAGGTCTTGTCTTTGTGCCTTTAACCATACAGACTCCACCCTGTGAAGGCATTTAGCATCTTAAAAGTCAAGGTATGCCTGTCAGTGGTGGCGCACACCTTTAATCCCAGCACTTGGGAGGCAGAGGCAGGCAGATTTCTGAGTTCGAGGCCAGCCTGGTCTACAGAGTGAGTTCCAGGACAGCAGCCAGGGCTACAAAGAGAAACCCTGTGTCAAAAAAGCTAAAACAAAACAAAACAAAAAGTCAAAGTATAATGAATCTGATGTAATTCCTTAAGAGGAAGGCAAGAGAGGAGCTTTTTCTTCTTAGAGAAGCTTTTCCTTCTCAGAGAAGCAAAGAAAAAAAAAATATGATTCGTGTCTTCTAAGATCCATTCAAGCCCATCTGACAGAAAGTGGATTTTACTCTATGATATGAGTTATAAGCTATGTGGCAAATGCCAGCATGGAAAGCAGTGACTGCAATCAATTGCACATACTGAATTTTGCTTTCAAAGGTTTTGCTGTACGCAGGCTCTCATGGAGTGAGCTTTGAGTTAGGCATGAGGTTTCTCGCAGAAATTGAGTCCTCCCTCTTTCCTCTTTCCTTTCCTTCCATCCTTTCTTCCTCCTCCCTGTCTCTTCTTTTTTTATTTTTGATCATTCGGGCATGATATCCAGGTGACATGAGAGATGACAACAGGCAGGAATCAATAGGAAGAAGGATTGCATAAGAAAATGAGAGGCTGCCCATGCACACCCCTTGCACACTGAACTAATCACCATTTATCTTCCAACTATTCTCTGGAGAATCAGGTGCTTAAACTGGGTCTCCTGAACAGAAAAATCCACCTTCCTTGCCCTTATTTCTAGAAAAGGGCACCAGTAAGATCAAATCCTCTTTATATTGGTAGAACATTAATTTCAGCTTCTTGGGGTGTTATTTTTCATCATGGCCCACTTTCTAATCATTGTGAGAAAAAATGCTGAGGAAAAATTGTCACTGTCAAACACAGACCTCATCTTAGCTAATGGAAGTGAAAAAAATGACCCTTGTATTGCTCTCAGTGCTGCCCAGGCCTGTGTGGCTCGCCTTCAGCTTGTGTGCCACCTCATGCTTCCTCCAGAAGATCCAAGGTAGCACAGAGAAGGGATTAAGAATCATTCATCGCTGTCTACAGTGGACGTAAGAATAAAACGTAACTGCAGTAAGCATAGCTGACAAGCACTGCACTGGGTCCATTATGTGTGCTTTCATGATGTCATACGTGGAGTTTAACATCTGAACAAGAAAACGTGGTTATGCAGAGTAAGAAAATACTGATTGCTGAAAACCACGCCCTGTGACAAGTGGTCAAAGTCAATTGGAAAATGGTCCTAGGAAAATAATGAGGTAAACTAGAGCAGAAACCACATTTATCCCAGGGAAATCACTGTAGACTTTCTTAGTGTGCCTTATTAGCATTACATATGAAAGTGAGTCACATTTAATCAACTTCCACATATATAATCCTAATTTATATCTGTATAAGTCTCTGTAACTGTGACTGTATAATTAAAGATCTTAGTATGTTTATGCTTCCTAGTAATATATTAGATAGATATTATAATATCCACTTGCAAAACACATATGTTAAAAACCTATTCAATTTTGCTGTATGTACTATTTAGAAGCACTTTAAAAGATGTGGAGTTGCTAGGGCAAAATCAAATTAATGACTAAGAACAGAATAAAAGTAATACAAAGAAAACAACACAAGTATTATAAAAACATTTATTATTCAACCACAGGGCCGAAAGCAACAAATCCCAGCAGTTATGACTTGAAACCCCTAAGTGAACAACCAAAGTAATTGGGAGTGGGATTTTAAATATGTGCACACTGAAGTTCATAGCATCCCTGGTCCCAAAAGGAAGAAGCGACTCAACATCGCATCCAGAAACTGAAAACAAAGAAATTGCTGTATACATACAAATAAATGTCAACCAGCTTTAACAGGCAAGGGGATTGTCTTACGTGCAACAATATTGGTAATCCCCGAAGAAAGAGTGCTAAATAAAATGTCAATCACAGAAAAGTAATGTGGCTCCGCGTATGCGCGGCATAACATAGACAAAGACAAATGAGAAGAAGGTAGAGTCGTGATTTCTGAGATCATGTAGAAACAGAATGAAGAGTTTTATTTATTTGTTACTTTAAAAATTATTCAATAGTTTATTGTATGTGTATGAGGAGATAGGCCCTCATGCTGTGGGACACATTTTGAAGTCAGAGGACAATTCAGAGCAGCCAGTTCTGCATAGTGAATTAAAGTTGTCATGCTTGCTGGCAAGTACCTTTACCTGTCAGCTGCTGAGCCAGCCCCAGGAAGGTTTCTTTTTTGTTTGTTTATCTTTTAGATTATAATATAACTGCACCATTTCTTCCTTCCTTCCCCTCCATGCAAATGCTCCCATAATGTTCTCCAGGCTTTCTTTCAGCTTCTTGGTCTCTGTTTTTATTGCTATTGGATGCATGATGCATACCTATGTCCCCTATAGTTAACAAGTCCCTCTAATCTGAAGATTTGACAATTGTTCTATGACCACAGTCTGCCTAATAGAAAGGCTGGTTCTAGACCTTTGCTTCCCTCCCAGTCCACCCTCTGACTGTTCCACATCCCATACCTCCTGTCACTGTCTCCAAAAAGATGTCCCCATCTCCGATGCCCACTCCACCAGAACTCCCCATTCTCTGGGATCTCAAACCTCTTGAGGGTTAGGTGCATCACCTCTGACTGAGTCCAGACCCAGCAGTCCTCTGCTGTATACGTGTTGGAGGCCTCATATCAGCTGGTGTGTGCTCCCTGGTTGGTGGCTTAGTTTCTCTGAGATCTCAGGAGTCCAAGTGAGTTGAGACTGCTGGTTTTCCTATAGGGTCACCCTCCTCTTCAGCTTCTTCCAGCTTTTCCCTAATTCAAGCACAGGAGTCAGCAACTTCTGTCCATTGGTTCAGTGTAAGTATCTGTACCTGACTCTTTCAGCTGCTTGTTGGGCTTTTCAAAGGGGTGTCATGATAGGCTCCTGTCTGTAAGCACACCATAGCATCAGTAATAGTCTCAGGTCTTGGGACCTCCCTTGAGCGGGATCCCAATTTGGGCCAGTCACTGTACCTCCTTTTCCTCAGGCTCTTCTCCATTTTTGGCTGTGCAGTTCTTTCAGACAGGAACAATTCTGAGCCTGAGTTTTTGTGTTGTATCAAAGGAGAGAATGTTAGCATCAATGAAGAACTATATTTAAAATTTGACTGGATTATTTAGGCTCCTCAAGACAGATGTCCTCTACGTACTTCACATTTGCGATATTTGTTTTAAGGAAACTTTTAAGAACTTGATAATTCGGAGGACTACTGAACTGTATAAGAGTTGATGTCTTGGAACATCAGCCATATAGATTTCTCTGTTGCTTCCACCCTGAAGGAATTTGTGTACGACTGTTTCCACCAGGAAATGTCATTACCAGAGTGTCTAGTATGTTTTCCAAAGTTCTTTTCCATATTCTGCAATGATAAAGCAGTTATAGTATCCATGTCCTGAGTAGAGTGGTAGTTAATTAAAATATATATAATACTTCAAGTCCCTTTTCTTAGAGTTGTGAACTGGGTATGTTATTCCTCCAAATACAATTGCAAAGTACAGTCACAATCCCCCTGTAGACATCTTTATTGGGGATCATCACTTCCAATTCCACTATACTACGATCAGTGATCAGATGATAATATATACAATGTAGCCTCAAAATTTATTTTTATCTTCATTCTAGAACAATGATTTAACCTCTTGTGGAAAAATCTGCAGTTAAGATGATTATAACTTCTTCCATATGTCAACTCAATGCAGTTTGATTCAGAACAGCAGATATTTTTATCCCTTCAATTTTCCACAGGCAGTGATAAATCAAGCTAGAAATGAGGTCTCTTTTGTACCAAATGCATTTTACTGTCTAATCTTAAATCTGGAGGATGATTTGTACCATTGCCCAACAAGTTAGACAAACTCCAAAGAATATGTGCATGCTGATTTGGATTGAAAATGAAGCATCACAGAAGGAAATATTAAAAAATGAAAGCAGGAATTTGATTAAAAGTAAATTTCTTTAAAATAGGAAACCAAGTTTTCATGATTTCGCTGCAAATGACTGATTTCAGGCAAATTACATAATCTGTATAGTGCTTATTTTCTTCAACGTACCTTACATATGTGAAAATAAATTATATTCTTGCCATGAAACCCAAGGGCAAATGACACGCTTGGCAGCAGTTGCTGGAAGATGACAGTGTATATGTTGTGGACATCTGAAGTCAGACTACAATGATCTAAAGGCTGGTTATGATATTTACAAGTTATGAGATCCTAGCAAGGATATTTGAAAATCTTTCCCAGCTTCTTCTGTTCTCTAAAATGCATTAATAATACTTCCTATCTTTCTGTGTGTGCATGCATAGATTTGCAGGATGCTGGGCACCTGTGTGTACACATCAGCGGAGGCCAGAGGATGACAGTGAACATCTTCTGCAATTGTTCTCCACCTTCTTACTTGAATAGACTCACTTGAACCTGAGCTTTCGGATTCCTGGTCAGCAAGCCTCTGGTATTTGTCCCCCTAGTTCTGGGATTACACGTAAAGCACACACAGCTGTTTCACATGGGCACTGGAGATTTAAATCAGGTGCTAACCTTTGCAAATGAAGCTCTTCATTTACTAAGTCATCTCCCCAGCTTTGGTATTTCTTATCTCATTGAATGAGGCAATAAATTAGATGGTACCAACCCAGAAAGACAGACAAATGCCTGACACACAAAAAGAACCAAGGTTTTGGATGCCATTGTCTTTGCCATCATAATCATGAGTGACCCCTTTTAAGGACTACTACTTGTCAATATAAAATGATGATCTACTATAAAGTATTGAGAAAAGCAAAGCCAGAGGAAACAGGTCATCATTGGCCAATGTATGTAGAATTAGAAGGTTGCCATTAACTGGACAGCACCAACTATTTTTTGTTTGTTTGTTTGTTGTTGGTTTTTTGGTATTAAGATTATTGTGGTCATTCTGAAACTGAATTTGTGGATCAAAAACTGATAGAAGTGTGCTCCATAGGCATAATTTTACTTTTTCATAAATACCTTTCAAAAACCAAATTAATATATGTTTACCATTATTGATTCCCGGTGAGCTCAACGGGAAGTCTCTAGAAGACAATTTCCAATTTTGTTATGTCCTTTGAAAGAGTATATGATGATGTAATAGTCCGGTTTTAGTAAGGAACTCTCCCATCTAAAATCAGCGTCAGGTTTTCCTAAAGCACCTGAGATTGTAATATCACTTACTTGGCCTGAAATAACAGAGAGCTGATCTTCAGAATAACCACATATTTCTCTTTGGTGTTCTACACTGACTCTGATATATTTGACTTTAAGTGAAAAGGACAACATGCAATGATTTTATGGTTGTAATGGTAATACAAATGCATTATTTGTGATCACACTCAACAAATTGCATGCATGACTTGCATGTGGCTTTTTGATATCCTAATTCCATTTTGGTGAAACTTGAAAAAAAATATCCTGTAGCAAAGGAACGCCTGCCTGCCAGGTGTGGCATCTTACACATTCAGTGGTGAATTAACAATTTTTAATATAGAAGTTTCTAAATTATTAATACTTCACAGACAGATATTTGATGGCAAAAGTAATATTCCTGTGAAGCATTAAGTGATTTTTATGAAAAAAAGTAGAATAAGCTGACAGAGACCAATAATTATACTGTCAAAGAATACAAGATTCCATTTTTCTCATAGCTTTCCATATTGTCTTGTTTCAGTTACTTCGGCTGTCATCAAGGCGGTGAGGTGTATTTCTCCTCTAACTACATCATGGGAGACAGTTTCATACAAGTCTGTCTATGATGTCCACTCTTAAGGGGATGCAGAATTCATGGCACAGCTCATGTAGATGATTACAGAGGCAAGCAAACAATGGCTCCCATGGCTGAGGAAAGCAGAGAGTACAACCTCTGCAGAGTCCCCAGGGCATTGTTCAGAAGCTTTAAAATATAAAACAACTAGTGATTTATTTATTAACAGGAAGAGGAAAAGTGTTTTTATTTCACAATAGTTTGTCCCAGATGCTAGGCTCAGAGGAATCAGCCACCAGAGATGCAAGTTTGACCTCTTTGTGCAATGCCTGTGGTTGTCTTTCTCATGCATTAACTATGGAGAACGCATTATTAAGTCATTATAGAAGCATCAAGGTCAGTGTTTGTCCAGTCTTACAACCTTGGAGATTTTTTCACTTAAATCATAGGAGAAATACAATGACAGAAGCGGGGACCACACTCAATGAGCATATTCTTCCTTTAATTAGCTATGTTTGCCACCAGTGTACAAGCTGGATGGTCTGCATCTATTTTAACACATTTTATGGACATTCTTGTTCAATACAAATGGATGTTATGCATAAGACCTATGAGGTCATTGTGTACTCTTTTGGCTAAAACATTTGTTGTGACACCCAACAGCATAGAGTGTTTCTCAGTGT
Source organism: Montemys delectorum (assembly GCA_019843815.1). NCBI lineage: Eukaryota > Metazoa > Chordata > Mammalia > Rodentia > Muridae > Montemys > Montemys delectorum. Next base: position 6,598 of record JADRCD010164673.1, on the reverse strand, counting down.
TGATCATGCTTTAGGATAGTATTAGAAAATTAGCATTCACAATTACAAACATAGTATAGGATAAACTCCAAACTGTTAAGTGCAGTGCTAAAAATAACTAGACATTTCAGCAGGTGGTACAGTAGAGTTCTTTAGACGGCAGTTTTCTTCACCAGATTTGCTAGGTATGGATCAAAGAGCATTGAAGAGCTAGTCGCAAGTCTGTGTGTCAGGAAGGGTGTGGCTTGCTCATCTGTAAAATTAGGATTGTATTAGCTGCCTCATTAGCCATTTTACAAACTAAAAATGTGATTATCTGTGTAAGGCAATCCACACAGGACCGGCAATTTTAATTAAGCTGTGAATGGCAACTGAGTTGAAAATCCTGTCACTTATGGGGCTTCACCATTGACCCAGCTTTTCCATCTTTTAGTTTAGCATAACCCCTTTCTCTTCTATTAAGCCTCAAGACTTTCCTATAACACCTTCATCAGCTAACCTGTCACTCTGACCTTGACTATTACATGTGCCTTTCTTTCTTTTCCTCTCTAAACAGTGCTCCTTGGAGTCCATTCTGATTTTTTCCTATGTTGCTCATTAGATGGTCTCATTTACAAAGGAACTTTCGGTATGTACTATTTTCTCTCAAGCTGTTCTATCAGAGACACGTATCATTAGCTATGAGCTATTTCCCTAGTGACCAACATCCTCAACTGTCTACTGTCCACCTTATCATAGAGAGGTCTTACAGCTGCCTCTACCCTTCCATTTTTGACCTCTTCACCCTGACTACTTGGTAGCATCTACTGTCCTCTGTATGTTATGTGATATGCAGCAACTCTTACCTGCAGTGAAGGAAACATACTCCATGCGTGTGCTTTTTGCCCTTCACATGCAGCAGTTGTGCAGCAGCATGTTTTGTGCTTCCTGAAGAGTGTGCCTCACTCCTTTGACATCTCCTCCCACAGCAGCCTCTGTGTCAGGTCCTTGTGACCCCAGAGACTCCTCTGGCCACTCGTCACTTCTTACATGCTACCTGAGTGAAGTCACTACTCATTACCACCTAGTCTCTCTCTGATTCCTTCCCCAGAAATGGCTTTAAAAAGCAATTTTTAAAGATCTTTAAAATTTTTCTCTTGAAAGTACATCAAGGGCTATCTATTTATCTGTCATTAAGATGCAGGACCAAGGAAATTCCCTTCTAATGTAGATTCTGTCAGGATGGGAGCTCCTTAAATAAGCAATTATATCTTCATTGTTGTTACCATGAATAATAATAAATGAATCTAAAACAAACAAATTGATGATGAGTAGACAGTGAGCAGCAACCACTTTGATACTTTTCTCTTGTCTGTCAACAATTTACAATATTCTAAACACAGAAGACTACTTGTAAGCTTTCATGTTCCTAGCTGGTTTTGTTTTTGTTTGTTTGTTTGTTTGTTTTTGTTTTTTTGTTTTGTTTTTCTTTGTTTTCTTGTCTTTGCCACCTACTCATTTAGGCAGTGAACTTTTATTAAATGTTAGCTATATCCTAGGGAGTAAGGAGTAAGCAAGATAAACACTGCTTGGTTTCCCTGGGAAGATTGTATGAAAGTGGGATAAAATTAAATATGTACTTAAAATATAAGTGAGAATATTATTGAAAGCATCTTGTGTATTTGATGAGCAAAGGGGAAAATGGTAATGCTTAAAATATTCAAGGATGAAGAAATAATTAACTTGTACTTATTCCAATAATTATGAATACAGCAAAACAATGAAGATCTTTAGGAAGTAATAGTTATAGAGACATATGAAATATTATGAGATAGAAGGACAGAGTCATCAAACATGTGGCTCTATTCTTTTTATCCAATCTAATCTACCTCTGTGTGTGTTTTTAAACTTTTAAGCTAGTTATTATCTTTTACCTCAAATTACTTCCTGGCTTTTTGAGTTAGTCTATGTACGTTTTCTTGATTTTTATTAATCTCTCTCTCTCTCTCTCTCTCTCTCTCTCTCTCTCTCTCTCTCTCTGTGTGTGTGTGTGTGTGTGTGTGTGTGTGTGTGTGTGCCAGTGCTCGTGTGTTCTCATGTGTACATGAATGCATGCCTGAAATTTAAAGGAGGGTGTGTGTTATATGCATTTCTCTACCATTTTTCTTTTGAGACAGGCTTTCTGGAGCTCAGTTAATAGCCCATTTTATTTCCACACCCACAGTACTGGAATTTACAAGTGAATATCACCACTCCCAGATTTTCATCTTTTATGATGTTCTAATATTCAATAGGCCTTTGTACTCTGGAGCAAGCATTTTTAATTACTGAGAGATACATCTTCTCACCACTTCTATGCATTTTATGCTATCATAGAAAAAGAAAGACATTTAAAAGTAAACATTAATTTTAGATTACAGGAGAATTGAGAAATTAATAGAATTCCTTACACAGCCCTTCTCCAATTATTACCTCAAATTGAATTACCATGCTATGTTCATCAAAACGTTGTTCCACATCAATCCAGGCACTCTGTAACATATATAAAAAAAGTAAAGTGTAAGGGTATTACTGTTCAATACAGAGCCCTTAAATTACATTCAGGGAAAAGAAACAATGGGCACCCTACAATTTGGATCGTGTGTGTGTGTGTGTGTGTGTGTGTGTGTGTGTGTGTGTGAAGTATAGTGATAATTTCTGAATGGCCATCTCTTTGCACCAGAGTTTCCAAAAACATGTACTTTATCAGAAGAGACATCAGAAACAATTGTTCCTTTCTCTCTGTTGCATCCTGACCTTGGAAATCTTTTGTCCAGATTTCCAAGTACGGTATTGGTTACTATCCATCTTCTTCTAGATTTTCCTTAAGAATATCAAAACAAGTAAGACAACATAATTTTAAAACACTTGGAATATCTACAGATAGTGAAGATCTTGATAAAGCAAGCATCACTTTCAAGCAGTTTATAGAATATCTGTATTTAATTAGTAATTCCTTTCACCTTCTCATAAAGACTTGAAACAAGTTATGAGGTTTTAGTTTTGACATTAATATGGATTGTTAGTTTGGCTTAGGCTCAAATTAGCCTCTGAATTAAAATATTTCTATGCCCTCTCTAACTCAGGTTCATGAGCATTTTCTAACACTAACCTATCAAATGATAGGTGAACCACCCTGCATTATTGAGTCCTGAGAGAAGCAATCCTAACTTGGAAAGTCTCTGTTAGGACATGCAGTACTAAATTCTAGACTATTGTGAAATTTTGTGTTTTAATTGGGCCTTTAAAGTTGGTAAGAACTGTGTTATAATGTTATTGTTACAAAAATTAAATGATCTAGCATAATATTGACAATGACATTAATGTCACAGCAGCTAACATTAACACAGCACTTGTATCAAGCATTCTTTCAAAAACATTCTCTCATTAGTATAATGAGAAAAATATCTAGGTACTAACAAATATCCAATTTTGATAGTCCCTCATATAAGGATATATCAAGCAGAATTTAATTATTTTAGATGGAGTGGACTTCCATACTAAATTTTGTGGTGCAGGCTTAATATGTAAGATAAGCTTAGAGAAAAGGAAGGCCAGAGTGTCTTCGTCAGTCAGTTAAGGACCTGAGTGAGCATCTTTACCAAAGCTGTTGTCAGCATCTCTGTTGTCTCCTAGTTACATATCATCATCGTCTTCATCATAATCACCAGCAGAAGCACCACCCCCATCATCACCACCATCATCACCATGACCAACATCTCCAACATCATCATCATCATCATTAGTCTTCATCATTGTTCTGCCCTTGAACTTTCTAACTTCATTTCCATAACCACACACCCCATGATGGGCACTTAAGATGCATTATTTTACTTAATCTTCTAAATTTTAATCTCTTAAGAAGCCCTTGGAAATAAGTATTAACACAATACAAAATCATAAAGCTTATAAATGATAATGAAGAATTTGAATCTGTACTTTAATGGCATAGAGTCAAGGTTATTTCAAGCATTTCACATGACCTCTTTAGTGAGGGAATGTGCTAATTTCACTATCTGATTGTGGCTCCACTAGCAAGGTTATTGTCCACTTTGAGTTTCCTAAAGAAAGCTAAATATACTAGAAATAGCAAGGCTTAATGGACATAAGGTGATTTATTTTTCTAAAAGAGAATGTGATTAATTTTAATGAAGAATAATTAACTCTCCACAAGAGAATATGTAGCATCCGCACTTACTACCCATTATCAAAGTCTTTGCAATTTTTAAACGTCTACTTTTCTTCTTTTCATTGGCTTTTTCCAAACAATCAAGGATGCAGAATAAAATATAGGTCATTTTTTTCCTCATATTAGTATCACAGTGACATGAAATCCTTAAGCCTAAGGGTACTACCTTCTTACACCTCCTTTTTATTTATGTAATTATTGGCAAGGAGATGGATATGTGTCAATCATGACTTTAATCCATTTCTTTCTTTAATTAAATTAAGTACAGAAATAGTTTGTATATACTTCATTTACAGTATATAAGCCAGTGATCTTATTGCACCAATTGGAAATGTAGTTTAGATTACATTTAACTAGAGAATGTTTGCAGAAGTAAAACAATGCACACACTCTAAGCTATGTGTGCTGATCTCTAGTTCAGATTAGATATTAATAATCTGTATTCTGAAAGAGTCCAGTCAAACCTAAGATACCTCCTCAATGTAGATTCATGTATCCCCATAGTTTATAATTTTTATCTTGTAATTTGTCATATGAGAAACAAATAAACTTCTAAATCAAAACATATAATTAGTAAAGAATATAATAAATTTATCAATATTAATCTTTATTGAAGAAAGAAAAAGGCATCAGAATTTTTTCCAAGGCCTGGCAAGTTTAGTTGAGTAGAGGTAGTCCTCTACGAAGACAGGAAGAAAGGGCACATGCTGAGGAACAAACAAAAGCTGTATAGTCTATCAAAGAACATATGGAATAATATAAACCAACTGGATGCATAGTTGGTAATGAAGGGGAGATTCTGACTGTGTGTTAGTGTTAGTAAGATTTATCTGGCCATGATGTGAGCAGATTGCTTTTAGGGCAAGGTCTGAGCTGGGAGACCTATGTAGATGTTGCAGAGATTCTGACTGTGTGTTAGTGTTAGTAAGATTTATCTGGCCATGATGTGAGCAGATTGTTTTTAGGGCAGGATCTGAGCTGGGAGACCTATGTAGATGTTGCAATAGGAATATCAGGTTGTAGAAAAAGCATGCACTCAACTAATAGTAAAAGCTGGGCAGAGATTGGGAAGGAGTAAGAGGGACTTAGTAATAAGAAGACAATAGCTCTCGTGACTGACTAGTTCTTAGAAATGAACCAAAAAGGGACAAGATGGGCATCCAAATTGAGGAGTCTTAACTGTGTTAGAAATGACAGATATCAATGGATAATGAGAAGGCTTGTAGGGAAGGATCAAGAGGTCTGTTACTAAGATCATGAAGTGGAAAAATGCACACCAGATAGGTGAAGATGCCCAGGATTCCAGGTGAGAGCTTTCTCTGGGTTTAAAGAAAGAGCTGCAACTCATTACTCTGTTAACTTAAAAAAAAAAAAAACAAATAAATTAATGAAAATGATGGAATCTAAATTATAACTTTAGGCTTCTCAGTTCTTGCATTGTGATTGAAGATGAGAGAGAAACTGAGAAAGAAAGGAGATATATTGAAGACTGAAATTTGAAAATGCGTGTATTTAAAAGGAAGCCGTAGTGAAGCAAAAATGGAAGACCTCTGGGAAGGAAAGGATCACAATGGGCAGATCTACCAAACACTTCCTGAGAGAGAACTCTACTAAGACAGTAAAAAAGACTATTACTTTTAAGGATTCAATGCATAATATAAAATGTTAGGATGTTTCAAGCTGAGTGGTACACACTCAGCCATGCTCTGCAAGTAGAAATCTTTCACAAATAGGAATCAATGTAACTGAAATAGTCTAAGTCAGATTCAGGTCAGGGAAGCAGGTGAGCTAACTGCAGGTCTTCACCTCTCTCTTGACACCTTCAAACCCATCCAATGAGTGCCATCCCTAGCTGTGTAGGAGACAACCTGCTGCAGCTTCCTCTCGGCTCACTCTGCTGCATCGCTGGTGGATCTCACAAATCTCAGCCTCCTCATTTCCTTTCCCATGCTTGTTGCTTTATCTTAGCTTTCATCTCTAGAAGGCACTCCAGGGAAACCACAGGCCACTCAAGTCAGGGAAGCAGGAAGGGAACTGGAGATTTTCACTTCTTTCTTAGTTTTTCAGAATCCAATTCTTCAGTCCTGTCCCCAGGTCTGCAACGACCACCTGCTGTGCAGCCTCTGTTTCCCTCCCTGCCCCTGTCTCTGTCTTCAGTGGTCCACTCAGATCCTACCCTCTAAACTCCCCTCCCCTGACTCATTGTTTTATCCCAGCCTCCAAATCCAACAGACATTCTCTGGGAACCTGCAGGTCGTTCCTGACAGTGAAACAAGTAGAATAACTGAAGATATTGACCTCTCCCTACATCGTCCAGGTCCAATCCCCCTGTCTCATTCTGATCTCTGTAGCAGATCAATTGCTGCAGCCTCTCTTTACTGTCCCTATTCCTAGAATACAAAACAGATCATG
>JADRCD010164666.1:0-20126 GCA_019843815.1 Montemys delectorum | reverse complement strand
CTTGTTTCTTGGGACCATTTGTTTTCCAGCCTTTTATTCTGAAGTAGTGTCTATCTTTGTCACCGAAGTCTGTTTCCTGTATGCAACAAAATGTTGGGTCCTGGTACGAAGCCAGTCTATTAGTCTATGTCATTTTATTGGGGTATTGAGTCTATTGATATTCATAGAAATTAAGGAAAATTAATTGTTGCTTCCTGTTATTTTTGTTATTAGAGTTGGACTTCTGCTTATGTGGCTATCTTCTTTTAGTTTTACTGAAAGATTATTTTCTTGATATTTCTAGTGTGTAGTTTCCCTCCTTGTGTTGGAGTTTTCCATTTATTATCCTTTGAGGGGCTGATTTGTGGAAAGATATTGTGTAAATTTGGTTTTGTCATGGAATACCTTGGTTTCTCTATCTATGGTAATTGAGAGTTTTGCTGGGTATAGTAGCCTGGGCTGGCATTTGTGTTCTCTTAGGGACTGTATGACATCTGCCTAGGATCTTCTAGCTTTCATAGTCTCTGGTGAGAAGTCTGGTGTAATTCTGATAGGTCTGCCTTCATATGTTACTGGACCTTTTCCTCTCACTGCTTTTAATATTCTTTCTTTGTTTTATGTATTTGGTGTTTTGATTATTATGTGATGGGAGGAGTTTTTTTTCTGGTCCAAACTATTTGGAGTTCTGTAGGCTTCTTGTATGTTCATGGGCATCTCTTTTTTTAGGTTAGTGTAGTTTTCTTTTATAATTTTGTTGAATATATTTGCTGGCCCTTTAATTTAGAAATCTTCACTCTCTTTTATACCTATTATCCTTAGATTTGATCTTAGTGTGTCCTGGATTTCCTGGATGTTTTGGGTTAGGATCTTTTTACATTTTCCATTTTCTTTGACAGTTGTGTCAATGTTTTCTATGGTATCTTCTGTACCTGAGATTCTCTCTTCTATCTCTTATATCTGTTGGTGATGCTTGCATCTATAGCTCCTGACTTCTTTCCTAGGTTTTCTATCTCCAGAGCTGTCTCTCTTTGTGATCTCTTAATTGTTTCTACTTTCATTTTTAGATCCTGGTTGGTTTTATTCAATTCATTCACCTGTTTGTGTTTTCCTGTAATTCTTTAAGGAATTTTTTGTGTTTCCTCTTTAAGGGCTTCTACTTGTTTACTCATGTTCTTCTGTAATTCTTTAAGGGATTTTTGTGTTTCCTCTTTAAGGACTTCTACCTGTTTGTTTACCTGTATTCTCGAGTATTTCTTTAAGGGAGTTATTTATGTGCTTTTTAAATTCCTCTATCTGCATCATGAGATATGATTTTAGATCCAATTTGCTTTTCTGATGTGTTGGGGTATCCGGCACTTGTTGTGGTTGAAGTGTTGGATTCTGATGTTGCCAAGTAGTTTTGGTTTCTGTTGGTAAGATTCTTGCGTTTGCCTTTCACCATCTGTTGATCTCTGATGTTAGATGTTCTTGCTGTGTATGGCTTGAGCTTGTTCCTCCTTTGGGTCTGTAAACCAGTGTCAGCACTCCTGGGAGATCAGCTTTCTCCAGGTAAGACCTGCGCACAGAGGGCTGTGGAGGAAGGACCCTGTCCCAGCTGCTCTGCTGCTTTTACTAATAAATAATAATTTTAAAGCAAAAATTTAACAAGTATAGGACAATAGTGTTGTTTAATAAGTTTGGAACCTAGACTTGAAATGTTCCCAAAATTAAGACTGAAGAAAATAAAAGCCACAATTTTAATTTCATTCTCAGAAAATGTTACATCTTTTTAAAAATTCAAGTGCTTTTCATTAACTATTTCTGACAAGTTTCTAATACATTTTGGACCATGGTGATTGACCACAGTCTATAAATTTCCTGCTTCATTTGTAACATGTAACAATATCCATAATTTACATGTTAGCATCTGAATTCTGAACAATAAGAAGGATGTATGGTGCAGTTCTTCCCAAGTAACAAGTATGTTTGTAGATATATGTTGCTAACTGCCCAGGCAGACCTGTTATGCATTTTTTTCTTTAGAGTGATTTGTCCAATGATATTCTGAACTTAAAAACCTGAAACACAGTGCTGAGCTGAAATAAGGTGTCTATAGATCAAAGGAGAGCCACCATTTGTAAGATCAGCTAGATTGTTTTTTTATCACTACACTGGAGAATCAGCATATCTTTTTCTAGTCTAAGATAATAGTAGTTTTTACTCCAAAATATTTAAAAGTTGTAAACATCGTTGGAAGAACTCACAACTGAGTAGCACTTTAGTTATGTTGTATCATACATGTTTATATTTTTCAACCTTGACAAGTAGTATATATTAAATATATATATAGCTCTTTGCACATTAGTAATATCTTTACAAAGCTGTTAAAATTACATGGTGCATGTGCATCATAAAGATTATTGTCCTCACAGAATATCAGTATATGAAGTGCTGTCAAATTCCAGTGACTATTAATATATCATTTTTCTTCTTTTATCTTTGCCTTTCATGTATTTTTACTTGCCCATTGTTTAAAATACTCATTAAGAAAGATTCACAGATACATCCAAAACATATTTCCTTTCAGTTTAATAGAGCAATATAATGTATACAATTTGTAGTTGCCTCCACATAAAGCAGATAAACCTATTACTCCATGTTGTTGTACACTGACAGGAATGAGGTGATGCATTATGGCATGCTGACACAAGATAAAGCAAAATTTGTGTTCTTTGTATTTTCTCAGATATTGAGTCTTGTTAAATTAGGGATTTGTCCAAACACTCTAATCTTGTGTCACTATATAATTATATTCTAAAAACTATTAAGAAAAATTATAAAGTAAACAAATTAACTGATATAGAACTGAAAGCCAATTTTTAAAAAACAGCATTTTAAATTGCCTAATGTCACACAATTACAAAGGGTAAGACTCATTGTCAGACTGTCTGGCATCCATACTTCTTAAATCACTTGGCTGATTTATATTTTGTTAAATTTATTTCATTATTCAAATAAACATATTGCACTGACATGTAAGCAAAAAAAATTTCAGATTGTAATGCCTACATTTAAAAAATTTTTAAATTTTAACTTTAATTTAACTTTAATTTTAGGGTATACTTATTTTTCATAGATTCACTCTTAACCCCACAACCAGATTGCCTTAAGTAATATAGGCAAAAATGTTTTATATTGCTTATTAAAACAGATTTTTCAGAGACACTGTCTTTTTTGGTTAATGAGTACAATTTTGGGAAATAAACTAAATAATGGTCCTCGGAAGAAAATGAAACAAGTACAGATTGCTATAAACATTTTTAAAAATCTAATATGAGTCATTATTTTTATTTACTACATTCCCATGACTTTAAATCACAAGACCATCAAGAATGCTGCCTTCAAGTGAATTTTTATATGCACATACACCTATTACAGTTTATAATATATTTTTCAATAATGAATTTGTGATATTCTGGCTTGTTCAATAATGCCCTGATTACCTTATCTGGATACTGACGTCAAACAGCTAAATAACAATATACTGTGAAGATCTATGAATCACTACAAGAACTACATTTTCTAAATGGAAATATCTACAAGAAAAAGATGCTAAATACTGTACATATCCTAAATTGTACTTTGTACTATATTTACAAATACATATATCATTTCTCAAAAATGAGATTATGAAATTTTTCTCCTACACAAAATGAATAAAATTATCAATATCAATAAAATTCTTAATTTTTATGTGTGTGTTTTACCTGCATGTAGAGATGTGAACTGCATGTGTACTTGGTGACAAGAGAGGCCAAAAGAGCTCATGGCCACTAGAAGTCATCAGTTCCCTGAAACTTGGGGTATAAACATTTATAGTCTGCCATGTGGGTGCTAGGAACCAGACCTAGGTCTTCTATAGGAGCAACAATTATTCTTAACCATTGAGCTTTCTCTCCAGCTTCCTCTAGCATTTTCTCAATATTTACTTTAATTTTGATTCACCCTTTCTCCCTCTATCTCTTGGTCTTCCCATCCTTGTCTCAGTCTTTTTGTGTCTTTCGATCTCTGTCTTTGTCTCTGTCTCTCTGTCTTTGTCTCTCTCTGTCTTCTGTCTCTCTGTCTCTCCCTCTCCCCTTCTCTTTCTCTCTCTCTTTTTTTTTTCTCTCTCTCTCTGTGCATATTCATGTATAAGTATGTACACATGAGCACAGATACCTATGGAGGAAAGAAAAGGACATTTGACCCCTGTAGCTGAAGTAATCACTAGTAGTAAGCCACTTAATATGGCTTCTGGGAACTGAACTTGGGTCTTTTGGAAGAGCAGTCAGCACTCTCCAGCCTCTAATAATAACATTTGAAAATTATATTTTGTAATGGAAAGCAATTATACAGAACCTGAAATTTATATCTCAAAATTAACAAAAAGAGACCATGGATTTGAAAGAAAATAAGGAGAGGTATATGGAAGGCTTTGGAAGGAGGAAAGTAAAAGAAAAAATATGTAATTATATAGAAATATAAAAATAAAAAATGGAAAAAAGCAGCATGTATTTAAGTTGGGATTTGGAATCATATGATTCAGTAAAAAATGATCTTGTAAAACAATAGGGTTTTTGTTTTTTTGCTGACAAGTAACAACATTTGTAGCTTCTCAAATTTCTATATTATAACTCATTGATCTGCTGAGAAGCAGAAACTATCTATCTGTCTATGCATCTATAGATTATCTGTCATTTACACATGGATATTTATTTCTCTACATAAATTATCTATGTATCTATTATTTTCCTGTGGGTTAACTATTATTTATATATTTATTATTTATGGATATCTATTACCTTTATATGGCTATCCATCTATAATATATGTATGGATTAAATATGTATCCATCGTCTGTCTACTATCTATCATCTATAATCTATCATTAGATGATTGATATGTCATCACTCTATCATCTATGGATATCTGTCTACATCTATCATTTATTGTCTATCAATATCTATGGATAGGAGAACTGTTACATAATTAAGAATGCTTAGAAATCCAACACTTAGACACCATCAACCAACTGTATACCAAACAAAACCATTGTCCAAATCATTAAGCCAGCCAGTTTCCAGGAAATTCTGTACTTTAACTCCCAGTCCAGTAGACAGGCCTGAGTCATGGAGGGGTTGCTCCAGTAGTGGTGTCAGAATTTGAAAGCTTTAGACATTAAATGTCAGAAATAAAAGAAGTCACGGAAAATGCACTCTCGTTATTCTCCTTTTTTAAAAATTTTTCTTTGAGTCCTGGATAGACTGAATAATGCTGGTAAATCTGGATAGAGAGTATCCTAACTTACTTTACTTATTAAAATGTCATTGTTTCTAGGAACAACTTTATTAGCACAACCAGAAATGTATAAGAGATTTACCTTAATCAAGTTTATACAGAAATGAAGCATCACCATGATCGCTTCTGTCCTCTTCATCAAATTCTATCTCAAATTTGTTTCCTTTTTTTGTTTTTACTCACAGTGCACCAATACTTATGCAAATGTCTGTGACTAACATCTGAGAGTCCCACAATACACATCTTTCCCCAACATTCTTTCTGTTAACTAATATTCTCACAAATTATGTTTGGCCTGATATAAAACAATTCCTCTTTTTTAAAATACACATATATTCCGACAGTTTTAAAACACAGATCTTCACTGACTCTAATTTCCCAATTAACCTCTTATCCTCTCCTGACAGACTGATTTTCCCCCCTGAGTGCTCAAACCTTTTAAACTGATAATATCATGGTCATGGAGAAATTATTCAGCTTTTTGTTATTTATAGAAAAACTTACATGTTTTCTACTTATAGATGATGACAGACTCAAATGTCTGACTTATTTTTAGCATATTTATATCATGTTTAAAATAAAACGAATTGTATTTAGTTTCTCACTTATATCAAATACTAACATATCCTTTCCTCTATGTTAAAAGGAAAAACAACATCTCACTGCAGAAACAGTTAACAGTTGTACTTCTGATAATTCTTTAAATTACAGTTTGGGTAATAATTTCAACAGGAGTAATAGATCTTTCTTATAAGCTATCATTCCATCAGTAGACAAGAGACCACACCATGACAGAAGAAAAATAAGGGACAATTGGAATCTAATCACAGATCACACCATCCAGAGAAACTTCTGATCAAGGGGATTAAACAGTGATGGAAAGTCTGGACCACTACACTGACATATCCAACTTTTCTTGTTAAGGTTTCTAGTTGTGATAAGACACTATGACCCAAAAGCAACATAAGGATAAAAGGGTTTGCTTGTTCTAAACATCCATATCATAGTTCATCATACTATGTCATACTAGAAAGTCAAGACAGGACTTCAAGGCAGGACCTGAAGCACTTACTCACTTGTTTCTCTTAGCTTGATGGGTCTACTTTTGTATATTACCCATCTAACCAGGAGCGATAGCACTCTCACTGGTCTGAAACCTCCCACATCAATTCTTCACCAAGAAAGTGTTAGACAGATTTGCTTCCCTATTGGCTAATCTGATGAAGGCATTTTTTCAATTAAGATACCCTCTTCCCAGATCTGTTTCTAGCTTAAGTCACATTGACTTGAGACAATAAACCAGCTCCAATTCAATATGATGAGACTGAAAAAGAGAAATGAAGACACCAAGTGAAATAAACTACCATGGGAATCATTATCAATTAGATTACAATACTGCCTGGCAAACAGTGGTTACATTAGAAAAGGCCATGTGACGCTGATGGTGTCAGCAAATGTAAGACCACTCAGTCATCACGCATGATTATGGTATAGCAGATGCTACTGCTGTGAAGCAGCCAGATCCTTTTCTAGATTAAATGAATGATTGATACTTTTCCAGCGCTTACTCTTATCTTATTCTTATCTTACTCTTTGAATTATTAGCAGAACCATACCACACTTTTTCCAGATTTTGACAGCACTGAATTCCTGAACTCTGCCCCAAATCGCCTTATATGTACCAATTCCTACTACATAGATGTTCCTCCATGTACACTTATCCTATCTATAGAGGTTTTATATTGAGCAAACTCAATATTTCCACACATTCTGGACATGAGATATAAATAATGCTTCATTCCTTGCCTCTGTACTAAGCCTAATCAATATTCAGGTGTTAAAATTCTTAAAACTTTCACATATTTCAAATTTTTGTATTTCTATTTTAATCACCTGTTTTACTCTATCTCCTTTCACTTCCTAAGTTATCACTCTCTAGAAGGTTTGGCCCCACTAAAATATAGTTACAAAAGTGACAGTTTATTTCATGAATCTATTTGACTAGACTAAGGAATGTCCAACTGCATGGTTAAAAGTTACTTCTGAGAGAGTGTTGAGGGACTGAAGCCCATATCTACACACAAATTTACCATCTCTTCTTCCTATCCACTTTTGCTCACTCTACTTCAGTATTCTTGGCTGTTTAAAATTCTCTGGCTTCCTTACAGTCTTATTTGCTTCCGGGTCTCTATCTTCCCTCTCTTCATTTACCCATTTGAAACATTTTTGAAGGATTCTTCTCCAATCTCCCCTTATTTTGCCCTCAGTTACATGAAGAATGCAAACACTATACCTTCCTTGACTACTTAAATATCTTCATAAGAAGTTGTTCATAAATAAACTTTGCTATAAGAAAAAACTTGAAATTTCAAAACACTACATGGTAAAATTAACAAGACCTAAACTCCATGCATCTCAGTGAACTTCTATACAGTTAGAATAAGTTTAGAAATAATTAGAAAGTTTTCAATAGACAATTAATAACACATTTCACATTGTACAGTGTTAAAGTGATTGGCTAATTAGTAGGTCTTTGAAAAAGAATAATGAAGTAAACATCTAATACATCACTTACTTATGGTGTGAAATTTCACAAGTAATAAGTACTTCAAAAATTTCTATTAACACTTCAAAGAATGTGAAAATACTGATGTCAGAGATATGCTCAATATTCAGTATACAATTTGTAGCATGGTATATGCTATAAACAATTTGCAATATATATATATATATATACATATATATTTGCACACACATAGGCAAAGTTAAAAATGGTAATTTACCATCAATTTTATTATGAATATTCACATATATTTCATGTTTTGACAATTTTTTTACTTTAATAATTTCTAACTATATTCCTTAATCTTAATCCTGAAAGATTTTCAGTGACTCTGATGTTTATATATTTTACCATATATTTATATTTAGTGTTTTAAAACTCAAATTGAAAAATTTTAAATATGTATTAATTTACTTAAAATTAGTATTGATCATTTGTATATTCATAGAAGTAAGATTTTTATCAAAATAACAATTGTATAAAAAATAAGAAATACTGAACAAAGCAGAAATCTTTGTAGTTGGGATTTTTTTTTCTAATTTCTTTGGTTCATGAAAGACAGAGTTTTCTATCTGCTCTGCATTCAATATTAAATAAAACAGCTTTATTTGAACCATTCAAAGAAATACATCCTATGCTAGGCATAGTTGTCCCTACCTTGACCTCAGCACTTGGGAGGCAGAGGCAGTAGGATCTCCATGAGTTCAAAGCCAATATGGTCTATATAGTTAGCTCCAGGGTAGAGAGAGCTATATAGCTGTCATAAACCTCTCCCCCACAAAAAAAAAAAAAACCCATATAGGTAAGTGGATATAAAATGATTATTTTAATATTTGGATTTTTTTTTTAATGTATTGGGTATACTAACATGATAGGGCTTTCCATATTTGGTAATGGATGGTTTCTTGAAAAGAATGACCATATCAACAGTACATTGAAATCCACTGATCTAGCTCATAATTCTAATGGAACTCATTCACTCATTCATGATCTTCTTTCATAAAGCAATCCTTATATAGCACACTTATCCAGTAAGCTATAAAGACCTTCCAATTGTTAAGATGTTTTATCTTAAAGTATAAAAATTACTTTCATTAATACTACTACTGTCTTCATTACAGAATTCTCTTTATGCATTGGAAATCTATCAAAGCCTTAGTAATGAATATATTATCTAGTCCATATTTTTATTTTATTACTAACAAAATCTCAACTTTTAAGTTAAATTAACCATAGTCTTTCTAGAAATATGAGGTGCTATCAAAAAAAAAATAGTTCTCATGATGACTAAAACATGCCCTGGAAACAGTACCTTTCCATATAAAGGGATGTGGGATTTATAGTGTTCTTTTTCACACATAATTAGATATATATTTTAAAATAAATATTTCATTCAATCAAGTATTTTAATGAATCATTAAGAACATTAAGGTATACTGAACATTTTAAAGGTACATTTTATTATTTATAATTGTATACGTGTGAGTGTGTATTTGTATGTACTCGAATGCTGGTTCCCACAAAGGTCAGAGGCATCAGATCTCCCTCGAAATGAACTTAGAGCCAGCTGTGAGATGGCTGGCATGGATGCTTAGAATGGAACTTGGTCCTTTGCAAGAAAAATACTTAGTCTTAAAGGCTGAACTATTTCTCCAGCTCAATTTCAAGCATTTTTTAAATATAGTTTTTGGCTACTTGTATTGACAACAAAAAATATAAATGTGTATGCAATTATCATACATTACTTTAAAATAAGAATCAATATGTGTTATTAATTGCAACTCACCTTTAAAATTATTGAAATAAGACGCTGGTACAAAGCAGATGAATGGAAGATACAAGTGACTTGGACTACTAAGAATGAAGCCAAGAATTTATTTAAGATGTATGGTATGATGTACACTAAATAAGGAATAAAACAGAGCAGAGAATGAGAATGCAGGTGAACACAGGGAGAAACATTGGTTTGGATAGATGAAAATTATCCAATTTCAAAGTATATTAACTTTTATAAATATAGTAAATAAGCACATGGATAAGAGTGGGAAGCTGGAAACAACCCAGATATCCCACGGACACAGAAAATGTGGTTCACTTACACAATGGAATACTACTCAGCTATTAAGAATAAGGACATTCCGAGTTTTGTAGGCAAATGGATGGAACTAGAAAATATCATCTTGAGTGAGGTAACTCAGACCCAAAGGGATATGCATGAATTACAGGGATGGAAATGGAGAGAAGCCTGATGTAAAGAAGGTCCAGAAACAGTCCCAAAGTGGGATCCAGCTCAAGGGGAGGTCCCAAGGCCTGACACTATTTCTGAGGCTATGGAGTACTCACAAAAAGAGACCTAGCATGACCACATTCCAGAAGACTCAACAAGCAGCTCAAAGAGTCAGAGACAGATAGTTGCACCCAATCAATGAACAAAAGCAGCTGACCCCTGTTGTTGAATTAGGGAAAGATTGAAAGAAGCTGAGGAGGAGAGCAACCCCGTAGGAAAACCAGCCATCTCAATTAATCTGGACCCCTCAGATCTCTCAAACACTGGACCACCAGAAAGGTAGCATACATCAGATGATATGAGGTCAACAACACACATACAGCAGAGGACTGCCAGGTTTGTGTTCATTCAGAGATGATGCACCTAACCCTCAAGAGACAGGAAGTCCCAGGGAGTTTAAAGGTCACATGGCGTCAGAGATGAGGACATCCACGTGGACACAGGGTGTTGGGGAGGAGATATGGGATGTGGAGGATGTACAGGAATGGGAATAAAATATGGAGTATAAAATGAATAAATAAATACTTTTTAAAAAAAGGGTGAGGAAATGAAATAACAGACAAGTTCTATAGCAAATGTGGGATGTTAAATCCTAGAGATGAGACAAACAACATATAGGTCATGTACATAAATGCTATACATTTTTTACAACAAAATGCTTGTTAGATAGAGGGAAGAAATCACTATTAGATATTTTCCAAAGCTACTTATCAACGTGAGTGAGCAGAGATAGGAGAAAGCAAGAGAAAGCAAGCAGTTGACAAGTAACTGTAAATAGTTAACTCACTTTGGCTCCCAGTGGGTCATGCTCTGCACCCACGCAAGAGTTCTGAATTCAAGAATAAAAGACACACACATGCTAACAAATTTTAATGTGCCTTGGCTAGCTCAATGGTTGGGCACGTTTAAACTTCCTCATGGCTAACCCATACTCACTCTGGTAATCCTGACTTAACACCTTCTGAGTCTATATTTTCTCTTTGCTGCCCTGTTAACTTCTAGGTAGCAGCCCCACCCACGTAGGGCCACTTTCCCTTTCCTCTTACATTGCTGGATGATTTCTCTCATGCAGCTCTTAAAATGATCCCTCTGCCTCCAAGTCATGGTGATTTTCCTATTGTCCCTCAGTCCCTTGCCAGCACAATCTAAAAGATCCACCTCTGTCTCCTTCTCCAGTCATCGGCTGTACAGCAATTCTTTGTTACCAATTGAAGCAAGCTGGGGACAGGGACCCTCAGTGTCTAAAAGTACAGCTTCTGGGAGCTGAATTAAGACAAAGCATTAGAACCAATTCTCAACATTGACATCCATAAGTGGCAATAAAGAGAAAGATATGAATAATCTTCAAAGCAAATATGTTTCCTAAAATAAAGAAATATGAAGAATATGAGCTCAGGATAAGAAAAATGGTGCTGATTCTATAGATAAATAATTATAGTGCATTTTATTGTGGAAAAGGCCTTAAAGAAATTAATTCTTTTCCGTGGGAAAGCCAGATTTATTACAGTAGTAAGGAGTATTGTCAAGAATTAATTTATGACTCTGTCAATTTATAAGAAACACAGGGAATGAAATGCTCCAACCATTGTATGAAGACAAAGGAAATGCATAGAGAAAGGAGTGTATGGGAACCCACTATTTCATAAATACATTAAAAAAAATATCATTTTAAATAAGCTTGAACAGATGTAACCTACATGACTAGATGGTGCTCCTTTAGAAGCCAAATGTTGTTAAATAAAAATCCAAGCACTTGGTATGTGAACTCTTCCTACAAGCTCCCACAAGCTATGTGAGCATCCTCAGTTGCTAACCAGAACTAAATCATAAGATGCTATTGCTGACGATACAGCATCCTATGTTTGCAACCCAAGCTGGATGTTTCCTCCATGTTAGTTAGCATTCATATGGATGGAAGATACTACAAAAGCTGTCTGAGAAGAAAATTCACCATTGGTCTTACCCAGATACAGATACATGAGATGTGGCAGTGATTACACTGGTAAAATATGACCATTGGTACAATGGTGGACTGACTATTAGGAAGATAATCAGCCATTTTCTGCTTGGATTTGAGCCCCTTTCTACTGGAAGGAACTCATACCTAGTACTGTAAATCTGGCCAAGAACTTGTGGCTTGGAAGGACATAGCCCATAAAGCACAACTACTATTGTTATTTTGCTAAATGGGCCTGAACTTAAATTGCCTTTTTTTTTTATTGGATATTTTCTTTATTTACATTTCAAATGTTATCCCCTTTCCCGGTTTCCCTCCCTCCCAGAAACACCCTATCATGTTCTCCCTCCCCCTGCTTCTATGAGGGTGTTCCTCCACCCACCCACCCACTCCCACCTGCCCACCCTCAATTCCCCTAAACTGGGGCATCTATCAAGCCTTCATAGGCCCAAAGACCTCTCCTTCCATTGGTGCATGACAAGGCCATCCTCTGCTACATATGCAGCTGGAGTCACGTGTACTTTGTTAATGGCTTAGTTCCTGGGAGTTCTAGGGGGTCTGGTTGGTTGATATTGTCATTCATCCTATGGAATTGCAATCCCTTTCAACTCCTTCAGTCCTTTTTTTCTAACTCCTCTGTTAGGGACCCTGCACTCAGTCCAAGGGTTGGCTGCTAACATTCACCTCTGTATTTGTAAAGCTCTGGCAAGACCTCTCAGGAGACAGCTATATCAGGCTCCTTTCAGCATGCACTTCTTGGCACCCACAATAGTGTCTAGGTTTGGTAACTGTATATGGAATGAATCCCCAAGTGGGACAGTCTCTGGTTGGCCTTTCCTTCACTCTTTGCTTTACACTTTATCTCCATATTTGCTCCTGTGAGTATTTTGTCCTACTTTTAAGAAGGATGGAAGATGGCTCAGTGGTTAATAGCACTGATTGCTCTTCCAGATGTCCTGAGTTCAATTCCCAGCAACCACATGGTGGTTCACAACCATCTGCAATGTGGTGTTTTGCCCCCTTCTGGTGTGTCTGAAGAGAGCCATGGTGAATACATAAAATAAAAATAAAAATAAAAATAAAAAACCCCTGCCTTCTAAATACTAACATTCAAATGAGCGTGGACACCAGTCTTTGTCAGAGAAGCTCCTTTTTGCAAAGGCAAAAGATAACACAGAGACTCATAACTTGAAATTTTAAGTACTTGGCCCTCAAGAGACATTTAAGGCCCAGGACACATCTCAGATGAGAAACAGAAGGAACAGAAAAAAAAGAGGGTCAAGAGGAGCCCTTCAAATCATGGTATGACAATGCCATTACAATCATGAAATCATCACACCTCTGGTCACCTGTACAAGATTATATCATGTATATATGAACTCAAGAGAACCCAGTCCTCACTGAGGAATTATGAGCAAGTAATAAATGGTGGTAGAGGAAATTGTCATTTTATTTTGTGGTATTGGCACTTGGAAGTTGCCCATGTTGTAGCAATGTCCTCCCTGACTCATGCTTAGGTATACAACCATAATTAATCTGAGTGAATCAAAAGACACAGACAAACACACACTCATACACACACATGCACATACATGGGGTGGGGGGAAGACAGAAACAGAAACAGAGACAGAGAAACAGAGAAACACAGAAATACAGAGAGAGACAGAAAGACTTCAAAGTAATGTACTATTTGGATGAAAATTTTAGTGAGAGAGGGGGAGATGAGAAAGTGTAGTGAGGGTTGAAAGACTAGTTTATACACAAGTGAAATTGTCAAAAAATAAAAACTATGATAAAATTATTGATTGAATTTGACTAGGTTATTTGGAGACAGGATTGTATTTATTAGGATGATCTCAATATGAACTGTGTTAACATAGCACAAAGATATACATAGAACTCAGGTGTAACTAAGGAGTTTTCCAACTATACTACTATTGAGGAAATTTTGGAGTGCCTTTGACTTGGGTAGAACTGTAAGGTGAATGAGTCAAGACAAGTGTTGTTGAGGATCGGATTAGATAAACTATCTTGGAGGAAATTTACTGTCCAGATAATTAATGACACTAAAATTTGTAAGGCCTGATAAACTTATAACAAAATCAATTAGTTGCACTCTTGGTTCTAATTTTCCATCTCCCATCTTGTGAATTAATATTCAGTGAAAATATCCCTGAACTGAGAGTATCACTACAGAGATGCTCCCAAAGTGATGTGATATATAGTGTATATGTGTATGAATTAAAACACAATTAAATTTATTGGCCGCTAATTATCAAGTATAAAGCATTGACTCATTAAAAATTAACACAAATTAAAACAGCAAATGAAACTCAAAAGAATTGGAGAAAAAAATATTTTGTCGCTTGATGTGATTGTTTGAATGAGAAATGTCTGCATAAGTTCAGATATTTGAATATTTAGTCCCCAGGACCATTTTGGCTTGAAGTCTTGCTCGAGGGAGCTTGTGTCTGGCAGAAATCTTTGAGAGTTTATGACCTTTCTGTGGTTCCTTATCGCTCTCTGCTTTGCGTTTGTGGTTGAAGATGTGATCTCTCCATTTCCTGTTCCAGCCACTTGCTGCCATTCCTACCATACCACTATGGAGTCTTCATGTAAATATGTAAGCCAAAATAAACTTTCTTCTGTAAATTGTTTCTAGTTTTGACGTTTTATCAGGAGAGTAGAAAAGTAATTAATAAGTTAGACTTTTTCAGACATAACACCATTTTGTTTTGTTTACTTTTCTTTTGTTTTGAAACACAGTAGTAGTCTTGCTATGTATCCCAGTCTGGCTTCAAACTTGCAGCAATTTTTGTGCCTCTGCCTTCTGAACTAAGAGATTAAATGCGTGAGCCACAATACCCAGTTCAAATATACTATTTTAATCTGAAAGAAATGTAGTGGATGGAATGATGGCTCAGTAGGTAAACACTTTTGGTGCATAAACATGAAGATATGAATTCAGATTCCAGCACTCAGGAAACAAGCTTGGCATGGTCCACTGCCTGCTTCTCTCCTCTATACTAAGTGATAGCTAAAGAGAGACGACCACGTTAAGAACACCGCACACCAGGTCCAAACAATACCACGTGAAGAAGGTTTAATTGGGAGAGAGAGTGGGGGAAGGTCGCGTGGAAAGAGAGAAAGGGAAAGAGAAAGAGGAAGGAATGCTTCTCCTTTTTATATAAGTGGTGACGTATGTATTGCCCAGGTGAAGTTGGGAAGCCCTAGGGATCTTGGGAATACGGGGGGCCTGTTGCCCATAGTAACAGATCTGTGGTCCCGCCTATCTATAGGTGCAGGCACTCAGTGATGCTAACACTAAGAAGATGAGAGCAGATAAAGGAGGATTGCTGAAATACACTGGCTGCTAGTTGGAGGTACAAGCTCCAGGGTTGGAGACTGACCCTGGCTGGAACAACTAGGCAGAGAGTGACGGAGGAGGAAACCTTCTGGCCTCTTCTGATTTCTTCAGGCATAGGCACACGTACACATATATATTTTAATATCATAAGTTTAAAAAGGAAGCTGATCTTTGGCTAAATTAATAATGTGACTCAAAATTTAAAAGAATATAATATTCTAAATATGTGTAAAATCAGAAACTCAGTATACAATAGATTTATTTTAATATTATATCCACATATACATGTATTATATACATATGTTTCTTATTGTTTGTATAGCTTTTAATACAGCATGTCAATATTTTTATGCTACTTAATCTAATTTAATGTTAATTTTATTTTTGAAAAGAATATATAAAATCCTAGGGCATTAAATTTTTTCCATATCATTTATATTCGTGCATATTGATTATAAGTCATAGTGAAGATATATATATATATATACATATATATGTATATTATATATACATATATATATATATATATATATGAAAAGAGGACTACATAAAACTCCCATTTTTATTAACTGTGACATGACACTATTCTCAGGATCATTTAATAAAACCAAATTTCATGATAAGCTATTATAAGAAGAACTGAATTAATTTCTTGGCACAATATCTCTTTTTATTTGAAACACATAGTCATTATTCAAAAATGTAAAAGAGGTCCCTTTCAGTAGCAAAATAGCTTTTATAATCAGAATATGTTTTAACATGCATTGTATATTTATGATGTAGTTGACAAGAATATTCAGCACTTAATTTGTGTGTGACATCATAATACTATAAAAATAAGGGTATACACAAGATTTTTAAGGTCAACATTTTTATTGTGCATTCCATTTGCTCTGTTGTTCATACACCAGGTCTATGATATGGCATTAGACTCCTGGCGAGATGACATTTGGTATGAAATCAATGTGTTGTCTGAGCAGACACAGACAATTTAACTTTCTCAGAACAGATTGTTTTTACTGTTGCTATAAAAGATCAAAATTAAATTCCCCATGGGGATTTTAACTGACATGTTAAGATATACAAAAGTAATTTTCTAACAAGAGGGACTAGAGAAATGAACTCAATTTCATTTTGATTATGATATATGTGACAGAGACAAAAGAAGATTCCAAATGAACCTTTGAAAATCTTTATTAAAATTTAATATCATCTGTTGCAATATTTGAAATGCCTTCTAGTAATGATATGGAAAGAGACAATACATGTTTAATTCAAATATCAATGTCTTTTAATATTGTATTTATTTTACAGGATTAATTGGTATTTTCAAGTGCCGATAATGGCCGTGTATAACAGGGAACGGCTTATATTGTGTTGTCAGTTCATCATTAATCAATATGAACTTATGAGTCAACATGTCCATAGAGCAATGTAAACTTTTGTTGACTCAAGGAAGGCCTAAAACTAAATCTAGCCGTACATGGTGGCATAGGCCTTCTAAGAACACAGGTATGTGGCACCATGCACAGTTAGTAGGTTTTTAAAAAATAGAAACTCTGCCATGTGTAACATGATTTCCATAATTCAGTGTAAAATTAGGAAGTTGGACACTTGAATTATATTCTGAGAAATTCTGTCTTTCATATTTTAGCACTTTCAAAACAAAATGCTTTACATTTCCTTTATTATAAATTTGCCAAAAATTTGGATTATTTTTGCCTACCATTGTGAATGAGTACCTCTAACATAGTACTGCAAAACACTTTTGAGACATTATAGAGACAATTAATTCAATCCCTTGGAACTCTCAGTAGGACTGTCAGAAATCTGGTCACCTTTGAGACCGCAGCTTTTCATTTGTGTAAACCTCAGAGGAGAATGTGAAACAAATATTAACAACAGCTGGAATTTTTATCCTAAGGTCTCCACTACTGCCATTGCTCTTTTCTGGCCTCTAGTGGATGAACTACTTAGATGCCAGTGTATCAGTCATAGAGACACTCACATGTAGGGCAGGGGGTGTAAAGATTAGGCTCCAGTAAAAAGCATGATAATAATTCAACTTTAGTATATTGTTAGCTCTTTTTCTAAATCGTATTTAGTAAAAATACATGAAACTAGGAGTTGGACTGGTTTAATAGAGGAAGAAGATGGGCAGGCATGTCTTCTGGGGGCACGGGTAATGGATGGGAGTAGATTTGATCAAGGTGACTTATGTACATGAATGAAATGCCGTAAGGAAACACATTATCATGAATACTTAGTATACATTTTATAAAAGGAATTTCTCTACTTCCAAAAGCATTACCTTAATAAATGGTATAATTACAGAAGTAAACATGAGCACTCCATCCAGGTCACAGTTTCCAGATTTTAATTGCTGTTAGATAGAATTTGTTGTGGACAAAATGTAATTCACACAGATGTTGTAATTTGCCAAAGACATGGTAGACAATTTCATCCTTCTCACCAGCTTTTTAGTTCGGTTAAAAATCTCAAATGTATTAATCTTCTTCAGAGATGGTAACCTTTAACAAGCCACAAGGAGTCAAAGTTAGACTTAGCTTGCTGTAGGAAAAAAAAAAAAAAAAGATACTTAACCTTAGAGTTGTGGTATCCAGAACGTGGAGCTGGCCTTATTATGGGATGTGGCTTTGTGCTAGTAAACTTTTGATAGTATATAGAAAGTAGAGCCTGGGTTTTAGTTAATTTTTATGGTGAGGTGGGGCCATCTCCATGGTGTCTCTCAACAGAAGCATGTCTCTCTCAGTGAATTGAAACTTCTAATATGACATAGTGTGAAGGTACAGATAACAAAAACAAAAACTTTGTTATGCTGGTGAGGGATATAACCATGACTGTATGAATGAGAAGAGTTCCAGGTAGTCACAGGTATTTCAACATTAAGTGGTGCTTTTTGCAGAGCTTTAGGAAGGTCAGCATTGTTAGAGAACATGTGTTCCCAGAGATAGGCTTTCAAAGGTTCAAGATTCCGTGCCATTTCTAGTTCACTCTTTCTGCTTCACAACTGTGATTCAAGATGTGAGTTCACAGCTTCGTGTTCCTGCCACCCTGTTTGCTGCTTGCTACCTGCTGCTTGCTGTCATGCCTCCCTGCCATCATGATGATGATGATGATGATGATGATGATGATGATGATGATGATGATGATGATGATGATGAGACTCTTACTCCTTTGAAAACTGAAGTCCAAATAAACTTTTCTATAAGCTGCTTTGTCATGGAGTTTTGTCATAGCAACAAAAATGTAACTAATACACTAATCATATTTCTAACCTTGTACACAAAATATGCATTCAAAGTATAGCATAGAGCATACTATACATAATAAGTAAGTTCACAACTGCATACAAAAGCTTATACATGGTATCACCACAGGCTGACATTCTGAAAAGGCTTACTATTTTATTTTACTATTAGGTCAAGCATACCTGAATAAATCAACAGTAATTTATTAACAATGCTCCTATAATCATATCATCCTTGCTATCTCACTGAGGAAAACCTTGCTAACAAAACCTCGCTATCATATTATCTAGAAATTTTGAGAGGTCATAATAAAAATGGACACAAGGCAATAAATATAAGATTTTGTCTGTAATCAATGTCAGTTCTGATACAGATCAACTGAAGACTCTTTCACTGTGAAAGACAAAAGTCAACTATAATCAAAATTCCAACAAAACTGGCTGTTTCAGAGACTTGTATTAGGCTCAGCTTCAGATACACTAAGCATTTAATTATGGCAGTAGCTAAGTTCTTTTTCTCAAGAGAAATCTAGCCACTTTTCTCATTACTCTATCTCAATACAAGGGGTGGGGAGGAATGATTAATTTTGGTTCAAGTTCTGTGTCTGATAGGACACAGTCTATCATGGTGTCATCCCACAGCTGACGCCACCAGTAATGGCGATGTTTGTTCATATCTTGGAAACAGACTGGGAGCCAGAGAGCCCAGCAGCAGCAGAGCAGGTCTATAACCCTCAGGACGTGGAACCTCCATCGGCTTACCTTCCACAACTAGATCCCACCCACTAATGGAACCACAACACTCCAAAGCATCACCATGGTCTAGAAATCAGGAATTCACACACATAAGCCAAACTTGGTAAAAACTATTTCTGATGCTGTATAAAGTTTGAAAAGTGTGCCAAATAGGAGCAGTGTTATTACTGACCTATCAGTTAAGCACTGTTGGAGAAAAATAAATAGGCTGGAAACTTTAAAAGGTCAACCATATGCATTGGCTCAGAACCCTTGCTCAAATCTCCATTGCTTGTTGACAACTTGCCCCTCTCAACACCAGCATCTCGAAGTTTGTTTGACTCCTCCAACTCTGCACATCCCAAAGTGAAGACTCCTCAGTTCCATTCAGGAATACCCAGGTGACTTTATTCTGATAGCTTTATTCTATAGCCTTGAATTTATAATTAATTTATTCACACACACACTATATATATATATGACTGATTAGGCAACACATCGACTCTAAGTAATCATACATTCATAATCCTCCCATGTCTCTACTTCACAGCCATTGGCACCTCTACCCTTCCATGTCTCTACTTCACAGCCATTGGCACCTGTACCACCAGCCATTCTCTCACTGAGAGAGCATCCATTCTTCCTTTGTGG
>JADRCD010164656.1:0-14237 GCA_019843815.1 Montemys delectorum | reverse complement strand
TTCCCCAGATATCATTCAGATGACATTTCTAGGTTCCTATGATGAATTCCATTCTTTTCATGAGATAATCCTTCTATCTACCCATTCACGGATGCATTGTTTCTAATAGATTAGAGGTAGCAGGAGCCCAATAATAATGATGAATTAATTTGGAAACAAAGTATGGTTTAGACTTTCAACAGAGCATTACTTGGCCTCAAAAGTGGACATTTCTGGGGCGGGGGGAAGTGGACATTTCCTGTCATGTGCTATAAAATGAATTTGAATATATTCAGCTGCATGAAGTAAATCAACCCTGAAAATACAAATATCCCAAATGCTTATTCTTATATGAGCTATCTGAAGCCATTACTAGTTCAGAGGGGCAGAAAGCAGAAAAAGCTACCGGACACTGGAGGTGGGACAAAGAGAGCTGTTGCTGAATGCTTTTACAAGGTGAAATTGTCCAGAACATCTATTTTTATAGACATGTGAATATACTTAACACTTCTCAACTGAGCTTTTAAGAAGAGGGGAGATAATCAATTTTATATTATATGATTTTTATCACCAGGAAAGGGCAAAATCAGATAATAAATTTACCATTTTTTTTTTCACTTTAAAACACCATTAAATGTGAAGTCTCACCTAGAGGAATCTATAATATATGTAGATTTACTTCAGGAGAATCAGTCTATCAAATAATGATGCCTTGAACATATTCTCACCATGTGATCTTAAACTGATAAACAGAAAAGACAGTGCGAACAGATACAATATAATAACTTTATCCTGATCTGGAAAATGGCAGAACTCTCAAGTCACTCTCTTTCTGTGATTAAAAACCCTTGAAATCCTATTTTAAGGAAAATATAAGCTTAGCAAGGCATAGGAAAATCTTTTACTCAATAAATCACATCTTGTAATTATATCTGGGGGGAGGGAAGGAAGGAAGAGGAAAAGTACCAAGGGGAGAGAAGGCAGGAGTAGGAATGAGTGCGGAAATCAGGTCTCAATACACAGCCCAGTTCTTGAAATCAGCCTGGCAAAGTTCTCGTTATTCTCCCATAACCTGGCACCTGAAAACCCCGTCCTTCAAATGATGAGTAACTTAAGACGATAAAGCAAGAAACAAACTCTCTGAGGTCCGAAGCTTGGCTCCAGAATCCCATGTATTTCTTTCCCTACAAATGAGAACTAGACAGTTCAGAGTCATGCCACACTCTCCCCTAGAGATTTACTTGGGGAATAACAATAGCATATGGTGAAGAGAATTGGTCTTAATGTTAACTCTCAGGCAGGCAAAGAAGCCTGAGAAGCAGTAAGGAAGAAGTATCATGCCTCTCACACCAAGAACATTATATTTGCCATTGCATTTGGGTGAGATACATTCTGTTTGGGATGCAAATTGCTAACATGAAACCTTGGAGTATCTGTTGGAAACACTTTAGAATCAGAACGAGGAGAATGTAAGAGAGCTGCTCCAAAAGTGAGGCTGTGAGTACCTGACATGCTCAGACACATTCAGTTCCCCTAGTGACCAATCTTGTCCACAGAAACTGCTTCAACACTGTTACTCTTTGTTCCACTGAGGAAACGAGCATCAATAATAAAGTTGGCCACAGAAAGTGGGCTGATGATAAGTATAATAGAATGTTGTCCCAGCAGAAAGCATATCTTTAATTTGAAAGTGGTAGCTCTGTATATTCTTACGATGAATGCTGAGATCAGAGGGTTTAAAAACATTTTCTTGGGAGTTTATGATCTGTAGAAGCAATCTTCAGTTCTTCGTGGTTTTTTTTTTTTATACCATAGTTCAGTAAATAATTTTGTCATCTTTTCTCCTGTCAAATGTAGAAATGATATTTTCTCTTTGATAAAAGAAAACTGTCAAATGTTAGTTTGTTGGTTTTCATTTTGATCTAAAAGACCTGCTAGGCGTACTTGAGAAAGCAAAGTCTTCATTACACAATCTCATATTAAAGACTTAAAGGTTTGGTTTTGGTTGCCAGAATATCCACACTACTATAAAACAGACCATCACTTTGATAGCTAAGGGAGCCAAAATATTAAATCATGGCCATATCTGAAAAAAAATATTTTATCCATTTCTTACATCTGGAGCTTTCATGAACTTTACCTGGATTTATTACATGTTTTACTTGACTGTATTGTCCTTGAAAATATCATTTGTATTTCATATTTGTCTCATCAAATATATGTTAGTAATTCATTCATAAAATATATGGTGAAATAAGCATCACTATATTGAGGCTGTTTTATGGGTTGATCAGCTTGTCATTATAATAAATACCTAGCATAACCCAACTTTTAAAAAAAGGTTTATTCTGTATCACAATGTTAGAACTTTTGGTCTATGATTGGGTAAAAGTGATGCTTTCGGTTATCAGATGTGGGAAGAATATCTCAGGATAACTACCAGCATAAAAAATGCTTACCTCATGAGCATGAAACTAAAGAAGAAAGAGGAACCAGCTCTGGGCCCTTAATCCTTTCAAGCACCCCTTTGGTACGACTTCCAGACACTCCCACTTCTTAAGATTACATCACCTACAAATAGCACCCAATTGGGGTAATACATTAATATATGGGCCTTTGGTTAATACTTAAGATTATACCACTTTGGTTTTTATAAAATCTCTCTCTCTGCCCTCTCCCCCATCTCAATCGGTAGGAAAAGCTCTTGGTAGAGTTAACATTTTCTAGTGTTTATTCTTAGAAGTACATAAGTTGGATATATGGTGAAATTTAAAATGTTTAAAAGCCTGAGATTGTACATCTATGTGTTCAATAGAATATGCAGGATGACGAATTTGGAGTAAGAACTATATCGGTTACGGAACGTGAAGAGGAGCAGGCTGAGAAAAGTCACATGCTCACATGCAGGCACACAGCTTCTCCAAGAGGTCTTTCCCACATTTTCAGACTGGATATATCCCTTGAAGTTTGGATATATCCACTCCCATTTGTGTGGCTGGAGTAGACCTCATTATTTTTTTTGGGTTTTATGGCCCTCTTCTACCTACAGGAGTTGGCTTTGCCCTTTCTAATTAAGCTTGGCTTAGCCCAGAACTTTACACTGGATAGTGGAGAGAAGAGGGCTCCAGTGTCCTAGCTCTGTGCATGAGTCTTGAGAAGGATATGTGTGTCGTGGAATGTCACTGTTGTTCCTTTGGTCTTAGATTGCCTGCTGATAGAAAGACAAAGGTAAACAGAGAGTATCTTGATTCAGTCTGAGGGTGGGAGCCAGACCAACAGAACCCACAGTAGATCAGTGGACCTCAGTTGGCTCCCGCTGTGTGATGGAAAATACTAATTACTGCTGGAGATCCCTAAATTTGAAGCAGTTTCATAGATTATTGTTTCACTAGCTGTCGTTGTAAGGCCTCCCTGCTGTCACACACTTTCTTTTTCTAATTTATTTATTACTGGTTATTTTTTTATTTACATTGCAAATGTTGTCCCCCTTCCCAGTCTGCAAGCCCCCATCCCATTTCCCTTCACATTTGGGTCTATGAGGGTGCTCCTCCACCCACCTACCCACTCCTGACTCCGATCTAGCATTCCCCTATGCTAGGGCATCAAGTCTCCACAGGACCAAGGGCCTCTCCTCCCATTGATTCTAGATAAGGCTATCCTCTGCTACATATGTAGCTGGAGCCATGGATTTTTGGTTTGATGGTTTAGTCCCTGGGAGCTCCGGGGCAGCTGCAGGGGAAGGTGAGGTCCCATAAGTTG
Organism: Montemys delectorum; assembly: GCA_019843815.1. Lineage (NCBI taxonomy): Eukaryota > Metazoa > Chordata > Mammalia > Rodentia > Muridae > Montemys > Montemys delectorum. Next base: position 10,499 of record JADRCD010164656.1, on the reverse strand, counting down.
ATATTTTTGTTCTTCTTATGGGGTTGCAATCCACTTCCGCACTCCTTCAGCCCTTCTCCTAACTCTTCCACTGCAGTCCCAGGCTCAGTCTGATGGTTGGCTGTGAGTCTCTGCATCTGTATTAGTCAGGTGTTGGCAGAGCCTCTCAGGGGACAGCTATACCAGGCTCCTGTCAGCAAATGCTTCTTGGCATCAGCAATAGTGTTTGGGTTTGGTGTTTGTAGGTGGGATGGATCCCTGGATGGGACGGTCTTTGGATGGCCTTTCCTTCAGTCTCTGCTCCATTTTTTGTCCCTGCATTTCCTTTAGATAGGAACAATTTGGGGTTAAAAATTTTGAGAAGGGTAGGTGGCCCCATCTGTCAACTGGAGGCCCAAGTCTATCTATTGGATATGGTCTCTACAGGTTTTATCTCCCCTTTGTTGGATGTTTTGGCTAATGTCATCCTTGTTGGGTCCTGAGAATCTTGTCACACACTTTCTAATCTGGCTTGAACTTTACATGTAGATAGAAAAAGTTATTTTTTTTTCTGTATCCATTCTTAGGCTCTATTAACCTGAAGCAGGCTCTTAGATTCAAACAAAATTAGCTTGATCATGTTCATTGTGTGCTCTGCTTAGAACTTGCCATCCTCATTTAGTCATGCTACGGGTCTTCATTACACTTTATCAAATAGAGGAGATAATAACTCTTTATTATTCTTCATGAAATTCATTTGTTCATTGACCAGCTTATTCAATTAATAGCTATTGAGAAACCTCTATTTTTCTAGATTGTACAAGGATGGACATGATAAAACCCTTGCTGACAAAGGCTATTAATTTATTTGAATACAAAGAAAAAAATGGAACAATATTTTTCAATATAATGAATAATATAATATGGGTCAGTTCTTAGTAGTGCAGTTATAAGTAAGTACAAGAAGAAATATTTGAGGCTTAAAAGTCTAGAGGGAACAAAGAATAGAGATGAGCATATACCCTTAGAAGCTTGGTGCTCTATGTCTAACACATACAAATAAAAATTACTTTACATTAATCTTTCTAAGCAACATTTACCAGTAGATCAAGGTTAATATGTCCAATAACTGGGGCAAATGGAATTTCTTCTCATATGAAGCTTTGAGATCTCGGGATCACTTTTATGGTAGTATCTTTTGCTAACAATGCAGAACTTGAATCGTACACCAGAAAGGGACAGACAAACCTAAAGTGATAGATATTTGAAAGAATATCTAGCCTGTTCTCTTAAACAATATCAATGCCATGAAAGAAAAAAATAATATTTAGAAATTGCTGCAGATTAAATAGGCATGCTAACCATGATAACTGAATATGTGTGCTATAAAGAACAGAATTGAATAGTCTGTAGAGTAAATATTAGCAGTGCCTCAATGCTGGTATCCTCATTTTAGAAATTGTTTTAGGTTTAGCAAAGGAGTATTGATGTTTTGTGATAAACACCGCAATATCTGAGGGAAGTGGACACTCATAACTTTTCTTCCCATCATCTGGTTTTCTGGGAAAGGCTGGCAGGGCATTTTACTTTTAACTCAGTTCTGACGCTAACTAGATTAAGTGTATATGTCATCAGTTGAGGACTCAGTCCCACAATACGGTCTCTCTTCTTGAGTACTTGTCACAGGCCCAGTTTGGGTCCTATACTTCAGACTGGCCAGCCATCTTTGCAGGTGCTCACATCACCTCTTTGATTTTAATGTTTTTCCAGGACACAACTCAAAGACCAGATAGACAAGACACATAGGGCCAGAGGGATGGGAAACTCTGTGAAAGGTCTATGTCCTGTGAGGTCACCACTTCCAGGCACTGCCTTGTGTCAGGTACTTCAGGAGCTCCATGAACCTTGTGATTCAGTGACTGATGCCTGTGCCTTAGACTACTTACTGCAGCCCTTACCTGCCTTTGGGGGTTGGAGGTGGGGTGATGCAGAGTCACAGACTCCACGAGCAGGTAAGAAATGCTCATCTGAACACTGCTGCAAACTCCTTTAGTACTCTCCACCTGTGCGCCATTGGTCCCAAGAAAGTACTCTTCTAAATGGCAGTTCCTGATTGGCTGGCATTGTCTGCATCATCAATCCTTGGTCTCTCAGGCAGTCCTCAATTAGGTTCTCCTGCAGGAATTGCTTTTGTGGCTGCATGGTCCCTGGATAGAGGTGGCCTTATCATTCCGACTACAAGTGAGCATTCAAAGGATTCTTTATGTACACATGACAAACAGTTGTGGGATATTCAGCCTTTCTTCTATTCCTGTGTAGCAGAACTGAGACTGAGTATTCCAACCTTCTAATCAGCTGTTGTTTTCCCTCATAGCTACAACCTTCCTGGCAGGTGAAGGAGAGGTACTTAAATTCCACTTGCTATTGCAATGATGGCACCCCCTCCAACTTCCTCCTTCCAAGAAATTGGATTTTTTCCCAGCCTCTCCTCCTAGAAGGAAAAGGCTGAAGACCTACCTGTACCAGAGGTCTTCACCAGTCACCAGAGGAAGTGGTCTCCACAAGAGAGATTTCACACAGTACTGGCAACATAAACTTCTCCCTATAAATCTAAAAGCTAATGCCATCACTGGGACCATGGGCCTATATAGGACTGAAGATCGTCTTCCTAATGTGGCCCTTACACCATGAACTTTATTTTTAATTGTCCTGTTGAGGAGGAGAGGCATGTCCTATCTGGTAAGCATTGCCAGGATCCAGAGCCTCCCTACCCATTCTAGTAGTAATCTCATTTGAGTGTCATTGTTAGAATAAGAAGGCATTCTGCTAGGAGAATCCAATGTTTGAATACACTAAATATTCCTTTTACTTAAGAAATAACCAGGCTTTTAAAAATTCTATGGTATAAAATGAAAAGGAAGGGAAAATATTTATAAACTGTTAAAATGCATGTGTCTTTATATGAGTGTATATATGTTCATAGATGGGGATAGAGAAAAAGAGGTGGGTAAAACAGACATAAAAAAATCACTATTTGGAGAATCTGGGTAAATTCCTTATGAGAATCCCATTGTAAATTTCTTGCAACCTTTTTGTCTTTTTTTGTTTGTTTGTTTGTTTCTGAGATCATAATTTAATTACAATATTTCCCCCTTCTCTTACCAGCATCCAAACCCTTTTATATACCCATCCCTGTTCTCCTTCGAAATCATGGCCTCTTATTTCACTAAGTGCATGCAAATATGCATTTATTCACACATATGAATTGCTATAGTAAAATTCTTGTGAATTGTATATGATTCTGAAGTTAAGTCAAAGCAAAAAATGAAAAGAAAGTGATATCAAAGAATGAACAGAGAGATGAGCTTGGAATACAATGTGAAAGTGGTTGATCTCCACACAGTCTGATGGCAGGGTACACACCCATGCTCGCCCTGGGAAAATAAAGACTAGTGGATTCTTCTATGAGTTTTAGCAGTCAACTACCACTGTGGAATCAGAGTCCCAACTATCCTACAGAAATCTAAATCTCACCATCAATCACCATGTGCTCTGTGGATTTTATCAATGTTACTTGGTTTTGAAATGTGGTTATTTCAGATGTTACCTTTGAGAAAAGTTGGTTACCATTGAGAAAAGTTGGATGAACTATACATGAATACTTCCATGAATTTCTTTGAAACTTTCTAGGAATCAATATTTATTTTAAAATAAAGATGACTTTAATTGCCTTCCTAAAATACCAAGAAAATAAAACTATTGTTTCCCAAACTTCGTGGAATGACTACATATGTTAAGAATTTTGCCTCTAAATAAAATCAAGAATGTTTATATTTATCTAAGCAAGTTTATCATAAATCATCTGAGCAATTTTTCCAATATTGTGTTTAGGAAGAGAAAGATTCTTGCCTGAAGTGCAGTCCATTCAGTTTCTTTGAACCCTTTCCCCTGCTAGCCTCTAGCCCTGACCTATACAGATTCAGACAGGCAGGCATGGACACATCTTTTCACAGCTCGTGGCTATGTGACTTGCATGAACTTATCCTCCACTTAAGTGTGCCTTTGAGAAGACCTAAATCTGCCAACATAGCTTACCTTTCTGGAAAACACAGGAAGGCACAGTTCCTGTTTCTGTCTCCATGTGAAAAGAGGAGCCTAAAATCAGTAAGTGCCAATTAGCAGAGCCAGATGGTTTTCATTGGTCAATCCCTCTGCTTCAGCTTTTTGTAAATTTTATTAATTTTTTCATTTTTCATCCAATCTGGCAAATTTTCCATATTTGCCATGAGTAACTATGGACTTAACATGTCCTGTCTGCAAGATATGCTGGGATAGTGATGAGACAGAGTTGTGGGAGTGGCCAACCAATGACTGGTCTGACTTGAGTCCCATGCCACAAGAGGGAACCTATGCTTGACACTATCTGTATGGCTGTGAACCAGAGGCTGGAAAACCCAGAAACCCAGAGTAGAGCCAAACACTACTGGCCAAAACAAACAAACAAACAAACAAACAAAAAATCAAACAAAATAGTCAATAAAATGATTCCTAATGATGTTAGCTATACTCGTAGATTAGTGCCTAGGCCAACTGTCATCAGCAAGGTGTCATCCAGCAATTGATAGGAGCAGATGCAGAGATCCATAGCCAAATACTATGAGGGCTTAGTGAAATCCTATTGAAGAGGTAAAAGGAGAATTGTAGGAGCCAGAGGGGTCAAGAATACCACAAGAACGCAGACCGTAGAATCAACTAATCAGGCGTCATCCAGTGGTTAGAGAGACTGAAGTGACAATCAGTGAACCTATATGGGTCTGAGCGAAAGTCTTCTGCATATGGTTGTGTACTTTTGTGATCTTGTGAGACTCTTAACAGCAGGAGTCTGGGGGTATCTCTGTTTTTCCTGCTCTTGGACCTTTCTTTTCTCCTGTTCAGTTGCTTTGTCCATCCTTAACACGACGGCAGGTACTCAGCATTACTGTAATTTGTTATGCCATGTCTGAGAGGCCGAAACAGAAGGAAGAAGAAGAATGGATCTGTGGGAAAGGCGAGGTGGGGAACTCAGAGCAGTGGAAGGAGGGGAAACTGAGATCAGGATGTAATATGTGAGTGAAGAGGTTTTTCTTTTTTTCCCCCTAAGGATAGAAAATCTCAAATAAAATATAGCACTAGCTACTGATGAGGATGAGAATGAGGAAGGCATTCTGCATTTTCACTGTTCTGTTTTTCATTATAGATCTGAAAAATGTAATCAAAATCGATAACAATCAAAGAGATTAAAAGTGTTCATAGGTGACCAATGGATAATAGTGCTCGGAATATGAACTTATAATAACATAGGAAATCCTGTATCACTCTCCTTTGTCTACCAGATTGACCTAAAGTGAATGCCTTATAGGAAACAACTACAATTCCCAAAGCGAAGTCAGTAAGGAAAGAGAGACACGTCTAAGGTTAATTATATTAAACTTGATTTAAATTTTACAGTTGGCCACTGTCTATTCTGATTATAAATATTTTTCTTCTCTCCTCTTTTCCCCCATATTGGGGTAGCTGATAAAAAGCTTAGGTATTCTCTTCCTTGATATCAATAGTAGGTTCCCCATACCAAAGATCTCTCTGCCTACAGTACTTCTACTATCTACAATCAAGACCTCAAGCACGGCTCCTTTACCTACACACTCCCCTTGTTTATCAGTCTGCTTGAGAAATTCTTATCTCCTCCCAAGACGTCTCATTACTCAGAAGTTATATCGCCTCTTAGTCCTTATATGCAGGCTAAATATTGTGAGTGAGGTCCATTGTATTTCTTGAAGGTGACCCTAACATTAAAGTATTATGGAATGCTTAAATGTGAACACATTTTGAAGGAGATTTTTCTCCATATTAAAACACAATAATTCATCTTTTAAAGGGACCATAAGGTATATAAATACTTAGTACAATACAGCAGATTTAACTGTACACTGATTTAAATATTTCTAACACTATCTAATAAGTGAGAAAGCTCAACTTCCATATTCAAACATATAATGATTTCTAGTTTGTAAAAATGAATTGGAAAGTACTTCATGTGAAAATCACACATCTACAAAACCACATTTGTTATGTGTTTCTTTGAGAGGAAATGTATGTCTTTTGGGAGCTTAGAAATGCTTATAAAAACAATATAAAAATCTGTCAGTCTTCTATTATGGTCTACCTTTATAGCTTTATCCCTAATAAATATTTCACATTCATTACTGACTTTTGGCTTTGGGTGTCATATAAAGAAAACATAAAAGCATATAATGGTGGTTATAAATTTTAGTTTTAAAAAGTTGCTTTTATGTTATTTTGAAATAATGTCTATCCTAATGAAAAGAGTAATAGTAAATAACTTAGTAAATAACATAGTAAATAACTTAATTTTATATTGTTAAAATACATACTGGCAGAAAAAAATTGAGATTCCTTTAAATTCTATAAAGAAATAATTTTTATATGTCCATTGGCTTGGCATTTTCATAAGTATAGACCTGTTTTCTTTTTTTTAAAAGAAATAATCAGACAGAATAAGAAATCAGAAAGCAAAATTTTATAGAGAAATGTAGCACTTTTCTGTATTATCCAAATATTTGTCATAATATTTACAATTCTATATTCAAAGACTGAACCCAATAAAAAGAAATGCCAATTTTTAGAAACAATATGATAGTCACATGTTGTAAGTTTGCTTCTCAAAGAAGGAGGCAAGTTGAGCATATGGAATAGAAAATATGGCAACTTGTCAAGAACAAAAGCCTTGAATGGCAGTGCAGTGGATGCGAGTGGAGTATTTATCACCCTCCTGTTAGATATTAAGGCACCCACATGTCTCATAACCATATCAAGCAAACCGACCAGATTCTATTTCTTCTCTCAGAGAGTTTATGGAAACATGTATGACACATATACAAATACATATGTTAGAAGTGTGGTAGACTCACATCAAAATATCCATGAAATATATATAAATGTATTTTTGAAGAGAGATAAATAGCTAGTGCTGGACAATATTTTAAGCCAAGAGGCATTTGTTATTTACAACTGAATTAAATATAGACAGAGGTACTACAGTCAGGAGCCTCTCATTGGACGTTTATTACATAATTGTCATTGGGGTCTGTTTCTTTTTACATATTTGAGAACAAATAGAATAGGTGTTTGAGGTTAAGAAGTGAAAGTCTAGGAGGGGTGAAGTCACATCTGAAATTCATAGCAAGAACATTAATGGAATTACATAGCAAATGCAGTAAAAATAGTTTTGTTTTAAGTGCTTCAAAAAACTGAAAGCACTTGAATTGGGCAGAGAAGCAAAGGAGACAAGAAAAAGGGGAAGAGTCGGTGTAACATATTAAAGCATAAGTGGCACAGCCAAGGGACAGGGATATGGAAGGGTTGATAAACTCTTAAAGGATACATATGCTGGCAAAACTGAGTTTGCAGAGCCTCTTACAGCCTGCTAAGAAAAACATGTCTTGGAGGGGTCCCAGTAATTCATATTCTATAAATAAGAAATGAAGGAATACATTCATCTGCATTCAGTGCAGGGGTCAGCAATAGCTCCAGGTATCTTAAATAGATGGACATTTATTATGGCAAATGAGATATTTTCCAGATCTGTAGATGATGTAGGAAGTAGATTGGGTTTAGTCTTGGAATTACACAAAACGTCTGAGAATGATAGAGGTACTTATAATTACCTCAGAGGCCACCATGGTCAAGCACAAAGTATGAAATAAGAAACTCAAATAGGATCCTCTGCTACCACTATCTCAGTGTCTAGGAGACTACAAACTGGGCACAGAGTCCCTGCTGGAGAATATGTATGAGTTTGCTTGTTAGTAAATCCTCAGCTATCAGTCATTTTTAGTCCATTCACTGCTGTCTTCCAAATTTCTGACATATACCAATCCAGAGTCATCACACCAAGAGGTTAGACAAAGTACAGTTTTGAGCTTTCCAAGTTCTGTACAAGGAGAAAAGATAAGGGAAGCCTACTGAACCACCATAAAGTGCTCAGCAGAAATACCCAAGAACCATCTGCAGAGCTACATGCTTTAGAAACCGTGCACTACGCTCTGTGGAAATCTAGCTACACAGGCATGCTGTTAGGACAACAAAGGCATAAAACCAAGCAGACAAAAAACAAAGGTCGCTAAGCACATTTCCACCTTGTGTAGTTATTTGTGAGATGGGAGTTGGTTGCTCAGGCAAGGAAGACAGCGAGAGATGCATTTTTATTAAATTTGGAAAATTAAATATGAAAGACATGTCATGTCACCATATTTCACACAGCTTATGAAAGACAGGAGATTCTGAGGGTCTCTCCAAAGACACAAGAGGAGACGTCGAGCAGGCAAAGAAGCCATGGTTCATTTCAACCCTGGAGACTTGTATGTGGGAAGAAAGGAAAGTAGTTTAAACTTTGGAATAAAATAACAGACTCATAAAAATAACCTTCCCTCGCTGAGTATTAAAAAAGCAGAAGAGTGAGAAGGGGGAAAAACAAGGACAACCCACTGTGTGTGGATTTCATAGTATATGGAAGCAAGCATTCTTGTGGCCAATAAGAATATTATTTAAGGCCGCAGACAGGAGAAGATAGAACCCGTCTCTTGGGGGTCTGGGAACCGAGGCATAAAAAGAGTGTCAAGATCATTTATTGAAAGAATGTGTCAGCTGGAAAGGGATGGCCACCCTGTCCAAATAAGCATAAGTAAAGTGTTTTTTTTTTTTTTTTTTTTTTTTTTTTTTTTTTTTTTTTAGAAAAATTACAGTAAAGTTTAGGTAAAAGTGAATCTTCCAGTCTCACTGGAGACTATGCTCTGTGTAACCAGAATGCTTTATGAACTTCCTTAACCCTTCCCAGAGCCCTGACAATATATATACACGCATCACTTGTTTCTTGTCTTGGAAAAGACCATGGAAAGACCATGGAAAGTCTTTGACAAACAGTTTGATAGGCAGCAGAGAGTATGTACCTTGGGTAGAGGTAAAAAGAGGGTGTGTGTGTGTGTGTGTGTGTGTGTGTGCGCGCAAGGGACCACATGCTTACATCCTATTCATATCTAAAATTTCCTGATGCTGATTTTAAAATTTCTATCTTCTAGATTATGTAATGTTTGAATATCCAGAGAAGGGAAGCTGAAATTCAGATACTGATGAGAGAGGAGTCCTGACGCTGGTGTTCTAAAGATTAATCTCGTTTGTCACCCACAGTTATGAAGGACTCCAGAGAAGGTTTAGAGATAAAAAAAAAAAAAAAAAAGACCCTGAGTAGCATTTTGTTTTTAAATCACTTGTGTTTTACTATATACATGGATGTTTTGCTTGCATGATGATTGTGGAACATGAGTATGTGCCCATAGTAGTCAGTACATGGCATGGCATCCTGGGGATTGAAATTATAAACTGTTGTGAGGTGCTGTGTGAGTGCTGGGAGTCAAATATGGATCCTGTCGAAGGCAGCCAATGCTCTTAACCACTCAGGCATCTCTTAAGCCCCTCCTCCCAGAATAGTATCCTATTCTCTGGTAGGATTTCCCCAAACCCAGGCTAAGAAGGAAAGAGTGAGAATTGGAGTTGAAAGATAACCAGGTGAGGACTCTCATCTCTCCAGGATAACTTCCTAACATAATCCCAACCACGTTTGCATGTTTTATCTCCCTAAATGCTTCATTCGACTTTGGTTTATTTCTTCCCAGCTCATGAATCAAACTTTCAGATACTTTCACTGAACTGGATCCACATTTTTTAAAACATCTCCACAAGGATTTGAGTAGTTTCACGTGCATTTGGCAAAACTCTATGGAAATAAGCATCAAGAATTCAGTGTCACTCTTATTGCTTTACAGACACAATGCCAAGTCACTCAGTTGTTTTATGATTATTTCTTGTTATTGGCCTCTCCATAAAATCTTGTTGTTACTGCTCCATATCAACAGAGACTTCACACTCATCATGCTTTCATTTTTTTTTCAAAATGTTTACAGATTTTTACTGTGGGCGACGTAGTGTTTGGAACAGAAGACTATATTTGGAATGAAACATGCCGTTATGGCCACAATAAATAAAAGTAAGATAATAAAACTCTAAATCGGAAGGATAATAAATGACATATTGTTACTTCTACTTGGAAACAAGATAATCTTCCTTTATCCTTAGAGCAATAAAGGACTGGCGAAGTGGAAACTTAAGGGTTCTTTGGAAAGTCTGTTGTATTGGATGATGTTTTGCTAAGGCAAACCCATGAACGAACGTTTCACTGAAGCAGACATAGGAGAAAGGATGTCGTGCTAATGCAAGCACGTGATGAAGCATTCTTTGCCAATGACACACATGTATTGGTCTGACTTACGTTTTGTAGTTGAGCTCCATTTGTCCGGATGCCATAGAGAGAAATCCATCAAATCCTTCTGGGGTGTGTAGTAGTTTCTTGCTACGTCTTCAGACTCCAGCTGATTGGCAGAGGGGCGTCAGCTGATACAGACGCAATGCTGAGAACACTTGATGTTTGG